>JAHNEJ010002454.1:0-144086 GCA_022559845.1 Amorphophallus konjac | reverse complement strand
CTAAAACATGAATATCTATTTGATAATTTTGTTGAAGCCGCTTGCCGATCCCGTCAAACCCCTCCACTTGGAGAAGGTTCGACCTCGAACCTTGATTCTCGAATCTCGAACTGTAGGACCCCGACTTGTTGGGACAAATCGGACGACTTGCTCTGATACCATTTTTATGTGACACCAAGCGGGGAGGGGAATTCGAGCTAGAAGTGATGAAAAGGCCGCCGATGCCGATGATGTCCATTCTCTGCGCTTCAGGACAGATAGTCGGTTCTCCTGACACTGCGGTCACTCCGGATTTTTAATGAAGACGAAACCAGTGGGAAACTCTTCGTAGCTGGACCGGGAAGACACCAGAATTTTCTTGATTTCTATGGATGCCAATTCTGGTCAGGGCAGATGGTTGAACAGAGTGGCAGGTTTGTTGCGTAGACTGTAATAGGTTCTCAGCAGTGGGAAGACGAGGATGCTGCGACCGCTCCCAAGCTTGGAATCAGGCACCGCTGAAGTCGTTGGTTCCGTTGACGAGTCGTCTTTGCAACGAAACTAACGGGGCTGCCAGATATGGTTGGAGATGGCCGGTAGAGATTGAACACTGAAGGTGGTCGATGCCGATAGAGTGGAAGCAGAACTGCATGCCCGGTGGGAG
This sequence comes from Amorphophallus konjac, assembly GCA_022559845.1. Taxonomy (NCBI): domain Eukaryota; kingdom Viridiplantae; phylum Streptophyta; class Magnoliopsida; order Alismatales; family Araceae; genus Amorphophallus; species Amorphophallus konjac. Next base: position 143,443 of record JAHNEJ010002454.1, on the reverse strand, counting down.
AAAATTGATAACTTATGGATCTGGATGCCAAACGGAGCTCTGCTTCTTGGGTATGAAAGAAGACTTAGAGTATAAGATTTTTGGTGAAGAACTCCTGCTCAGATTCCCAGGAGGTTGGCCGCTGCAGATCTTCCACTCCGGCTCTGGTCTTCTGTCTGAGCAGTTTTGCGCAGTCGAGGGAGAATGGACCTTCTGATCAGCCCGGTACTCGGATGGAGATGAAACCACGTCGCTTGGAAAGCTCTCTGGACGACCTTTCCAGAGATGTATGCCTTGGCACCATAAGATTTAGGTAAATTCCGGAGATGATGCAGCTTCTAGGATCAAATTTGCTGCCTGCGACCTGCAATGAAGTTGAAACCTTGTGGTGGCAAATGGTGGTGGAATGAGATGGAGGGAAGGGGAGGGCGACCTTGGCTGGGTTGGGGCTGGAGTTGGGCGACCTAGGGTGTGGGGGGAATGGGAGAGGGGAAGGAATTTCAAATTTGGGCCTTGGGAGGAGTTATTTTAACCTTGGGAAGGTGGTGGGATGCATGGGGAAGGAGAGTGGGGTAGTTGGGGGTTGGGAGGTGAGGAGAGGATTGGAGGAGAGTTCTTGGGGTTGGGGTGAGTTAATGGAAGGGTGTGGGAACTAGGGAAAGAGTTATTAGGGGAGGGGAAGAGAGAGAAAGTGGTTGGGAAGGGGGAGGAGAGAGAAAGGGGCGCACCCCTTAGAGAAAGAGAGAGATAATGAGAGAGAGAAAGAGAGAGAGAGAGAGAGAGAGAGAGAGAGGGGAATCCACACCTTAGAGAGAGAGAGAGAGAGAAGTTAGAGAGAAAGAAAGAACCTAGGAGAATCCACTCCTAGATAGAGAGAGAATATTGGAGAATCCACTCTAAAGAGAGAGAGATAGAAGGAGGGTAAGGGACCTCTTGTTGAAGGTAGTTTTCCAAATATGTTTGATTCACTTCATTATTTTAAAAGAGAGGTTACATGACACTTATATAGACTCCACTAGGAAGACCAAAAGACAACTCATCTAACACCTAACACCTACTCATCATAACTCTCTTGGGAAGACTAAAAGACACAAAATAAAAAAAAGACTCTTACATAATAGTTGGAGACATAATTACTACAAAACATAAAACATGACCCATTAGGCCCATACATATGGCCCAATTAACATGAGACAACTAAAACATGAATATCTATTTGATAATTTTGTTGAAGCCTCTTGCCGATCCCGTCACTGCCGGTTCTGTTTTCTGGCGCGCGCTCCGGCGAGAACGGACGCTGCGATCAGCCCCGATGTCGGATCGACACGAAACTGATGTCGTTAGAAAGCTGATTCGAAGGGCTTCGACTCTATGGGATCACAGAAAAATCACCAGCTCTGTATTTCTGGTGGGCGAATTTGGAAGGCTGCTGTTCTCCTTTTCAGATCTGCTCTGGCAGAAACTTCTTTTCCTGAGTGTTGGCATTGACGGATAGGTAAACCTCCGAATCTGAAGTTGAGTTCTTCAGAAAAGTTGTAGAGATTCAAGAGAGGAAACCAGCGATATTTTTTGTGGAAGGTTTGGTGGAGAATCGAATTTTCTATGAATTTTATACTGGCGGTGGGTCGGATCTGGACTAAAGCAGACAGAACATATTTGGGAAGTTGGACGAATTTTAAAAAATATGTAGATGGCAAACTAAAAAACACGAAAATTCATGGTGAGAGAGGAAGGTGGATAGAACTTCTAATAAAATTGGGAGATCCTGGGAAAATCAAAAATTATTCCGGATCTGGAAAACTCAGGGTTGCTGTCACTGTAGACAGAATCCTGGCAGATCTGGGATGACCTGAAGACCAAAAATGGGAAAATAGCAAAAGAATGAATTTTGACTTTAATTTTTTTGTGAAGATAGGGGTTCGAGAGGAGAACCACTCCTGAAAATTTCATCTCTAGTGGAGGTGGGAGGTGGGAGTAAAAATTTGGGGAAGATGCTTCTGTCCTGGATGGACAGAATACCGAAGACGACTTCGCGGCAGCTCGATGGCGGCACGAACGGCGGCGACGGCGGCACCGATGATTACCGGAGGTGAAGAGGAGATGATAGAAGGGATACCACTCTAGAAATGGGGTTAGGGATGAAGAAAACTAGGGGGAGAGAGAGGGGGGGTCGAAATTCTCACAGGGGGGGCTCTTGCACAATACTTTTTCACTTTCATTAATTCAAACAAATGAAAATTACAAGCTATATATAATAAATGTAAAAAGATACTAAATGCCCATAGATCTAGAGTTTGGAAGGCCATATTAGGGAGTTCACAAGTTTTTCTCCCATGTGGTCAAAACACTTAATACATATTTTAATCTATCTTAGACCATTTCTATTCAAACTCCACCTAAACTCACCAACCAAGCCTAATAAGGCCAAAAGAAGAGGGCGCCACCTACTTGGGCCTTTCTTGGGCCAAGGCTGGTCCAAGGCCATCCATTCAAGTCTAATAGTCTATGTCTAGACTTGGGCCCTCTAAGTCTTGCTGGTCCATGAGAGGAGAAAGCCCACTTGGGCCTTAAGTGGTTATTAAGGTCCAATATGAACTAGGCTCCTAATGGACTCTACTAATGGCAACCTAGCCATGGACTCTACATTACAAGTGACCCAATGGCTTGTTATAAGCCTTACAAGGAGCCCAAATGAAAGAAATACACAATTACAATCCCATACAAGCCATATCACGCAAATACGTTCCACCCGTATAAGGAAACAGTCGATGATGCCCCATCACAGTGTTAAGTAAACCCAAGGATTTCATTCGGCTGATGCTTATGTTAAAGATCATCTGGGAAAGTTGGAAATGCAGATGGTGTGCTAGGTATGAAGGAAAACATACAAGCCCAATGAGAATAGCTGATAACATTTCTGCTGAGATTAATTGCTCGGTTGGTATGTTGAAATTTAAGCAATGTACCGGTTGGGAATTTTTAAGAGTTCTGAAAAGTTTTGGAATAACTATTGCCTGTGCCCATACAATTTGCGTCATGATCCGATGGATTGCTCCTGCAGAAGGGTACATTTTAAATGTTGATGGTGCTTGTAAAGGGAATCTTGATCAATCCGGGGGAGGAGGTTGCATCAGAGATCAACATGGACAGCTCATCCTGGGTTTTTCATACTATTATGGCCTTGGCACAAACATGGTTGCTGAATGTAGAGCTTTGCTAGATGATCTTCGATTGGCTCATTTCCACAACATCTCTCTAGCTATGATCCCATCTGATTCTCTGATTTTGATAGGCCTGCTGATATCTAAAAAAGATCCACCTTGGACCCTGCTCCCTTGGTGGCAACAATTGTTGCAGCTGTACAATACACTCTAATATCTAGCCATTCATGTATATAGAGAGGCTAACCAGCTTGCTGACGCTTTAGCTAACCATGGAGTTTATGTGGGGGATAACAAAGAATTTCATCATATCCGTGAGCTGCCATTGTTAGCTAGGGGTTATGCTATTGCTGATGTTAAAGGCTTACCTAATTTTAGGGTGAAACATGTATATGCATTGTTTCCAGTTTTCTTACATACTTGTAGATAAGAGGTTTGACTCTCTCTGATGATGTAATTCCTTTTGAATAAGTAATAAAATAGCATCTAATGGTTGTTTGGTGGAGTGAGAACATTCCCTTCCTCTGGAATGGGGGTGCACTCTCCCGTACTCTATTAGATGACTGGGTTTCATAAAAAAAATATGATAAGGAACAGTGCACAGGTGGTTTTTTAAAAAATCCAAAATTTTAGGTGTATAATAGTTTAACACAGTTGACGTTTTATGTGATACAGTGTGATACAGAGAGTATAATAGTCTAACCATAGGATTGTAGACTATCTACAGTGATAACAAGTTAACTATAGGCTTAACGTAGGAAGTTTAGCAAGGTTAAATAGTTGAGATTGGAGGGGGGCTAAACATAAATAAATTGATGACAGAAGATCAGTATTTTAACAAGATTTTTCAATCAACGTCAGAGATTAGTTTTATGGGACATCATGAATTAACATTTGGGTGCAAGGTCGTAACTTCTAAAGTTTGCGTCTTGCTCCAAAACGTTCATTGGATTGATTAAAATATTATTTAATACGTGAGTGAATAGTATAGTAGTGTTTTATAACTCAAAATTCTCGGTGTATAGTCAACAGAATAGTGCAATCTATATACCAAATTAAAGAGCAAAAAAAACTCTACCTATCATGATGAGTAATTAATTTTTTACTTGAGAGAATGTCTAACCTTAAGATGAAATAAAAAAGACACCACACACACGACCCACTACTAGCCCGCGGAACACCCTCGCACAACTTCACAAACGAACTCCTCACCAGCGTCCGCAAATAGTCCGTCACATCATTTGGGTTATACTGCGCCATAGGGCCTCATTTATAGATAACACCTAAAGAATCCTAACAAAAGTTTTATTTCTTTTATTTAGAGTCCTAAAGATTTATTGTTACCTAGTTTAGGATAACCCCTTCCAGAAACCGCCGCCGCCGCCTTGCTACTCCAATTAAACCCTTGTGTTTTCATATGCCAGTTTAAACCCTAATGACTCAAAACTAAAGCCCAGTTAAGGCCCATGATTATTGCTTCTTAATATAAATGGTTTTACTAAGGCCCGGTTTCACTAAAAATAATTCCTTCACAACCCAATTCATTATGGCTTATTAAATATTATTTATCATTACTCATTTTAAGTTTTATTTCAGAAAATGATTTTATTCCCCTCCCTTATTTATTTAAAACAATCAAATTTATTTATTTTCAAAAATTTTATTTTATTCTCCTTAAATATTATTTGATTATTATAATAATTATTATTATTCTTTTCTAAGTTGTTACAGTGGAAGCAACCTTGTTTGTTTATCGAGTATCGTGGGCACAATTTTTAGCATATTTTAATGATAAATAATTTTTGTAGAGGAATAGAGAAAGGAATGCAGTGGAATTCGCATCATTGAAGCAAGGGAGTATGACGATGGCCGAGTATGAGACCCAATTATCAAAGTTGTCTCATTATGTATCTCATCTGATTATGACTGCGAGAATAAAAGGCTAAAAGATTTATGGAAGGGTTAGGACTTCCGCTCATGGACGGGTTCTGACTTCAGCTCATTCCTCTGTTGGCACCAATAGATATACAATCTTATGTGGAGATGGTTAAGAGAGATCATTTGTTAGAAGATGCTATGGAGATGGCAGAAAAGGTCAATGCTCGAATGGAAAAGAAGGGGTTAGCAAGAAGGACGGAGAATGGCAAGCGACCTAATGATAGTAATGGGTCTTCTAATGTCAAGAAAATAAAGGGAGGAGATAGGCAGGATGTTCATATTGATTTGCCGCAAAAGAAGTGCAAACATTGTGAGAAAAGAAAACATCGATCGGAGGAATGTTGGTGGAAGTTAGGTGTATGTCTTCATTGTGGAAGCAAGGACCACATGGTAACGGGCTGTCCTCTTCCAAAGGATTAATCTCTTCAGGCTAAAGACCATGATAGGGTACGACGTCAAAGATGACTTCAAGCTTTGAACGAACTTGCTGACGAAGGAGTAGTGAGAGGTACCCCCTTAACCGTAGGTAAGTTATATTCCATTCCATTAGAGCTTAGATTCCATTCGTTATCTTTCTAACATATTATTGGTGATTAAAGTCATGGTATAATTTTTAAGCTATTTTGGAAGCGAATAACATGTGAATTTGGAAGACCAAATTCTATTAAGTGGGGGAGGGTGTAGCAATCCGGATTTTTAAAATTTATAATAAGATGAATATTAAATGAACATAATTCCTTGACAAAATAAAGATAATCTTAATATAATTATTATGTGACCAATAAAAATTTTAATTTATTACAAAAGAGAATTGGGCCCAGAATTAAGAGATTCATGAGCTAATAAATGAGTTTTATTGGGCTAAAATAGCTAAAATCGGAGTTAATCAAAACCCCAAGAGAACTAAGCTTAATAGGCCTAAATCTAGAACCCAATGGGCCTAATTTCTATCCTAAACCCTGGACCACTTAGGGAGGTCATTTTTTTCCACAAATTTAACCCTTGGAGGGGAGAAACTGGGGAAGGTGGCGCTAGATAAGGGTTGCCCCAGATTTTCCATGGTTTTTTTGTGCTTGACTTTTCTTGATCGATTTAGGAGTCCTTAGGGTGCCCTAGCCCTATAAATAAGTCCCCACAGCCCCCTAGCAAACCCTTTATGCATTGGACGGCGGTTGCTCGTTGTTTCAAGGGGTGAATTTGAGGAAGAAATGTGGGGAGTGCAAATGTTCACCTATTTTCTTCTTCCCCTTCTTAGTTCGATTAAAGGTAGGTTTCTCTTAGGCTCAACAACTAATTAAAGCCTTAAATAAGTTCTCTTGCATGTTTAGATTATAACCACAGTATTTTCCCCAATTTTTATAGACTAGATCACCTATATTTTGAAGATTTTGGGTGAGATATCGTCGTTCCAGGGTTTCTCCCACTAGGACAACGTTCTGTTTGAGATCGCGGTGACTCCAGTCACTGCGTTCTGGCCGCGATGGCACGATAGACCTCAACTATATATACTTGTTTATTTTTAATTTTTAATATGTTAAATTGAACCCGTCACACTTACTGGTCGCGTCTTTGTTAACGTGTCGCCCATATAGTATGCGTTCTTTAGAAATTAATTCTTTTAAAAAAAAATTTATTCTTTAGATCGCGATTGCCAACCTCACCATGTTCAGCCGAATGCGCACCCCTTGGAGACCGCATTCATAGATATTTCCAGATCTTGGAAATCATTGTTTTTCTTATTTCTGTAATGAACTTTAACTGGAAAATATATTCTAAAGTAGGTCCGTCAGATTCCCGACCTAAAAAAAGAGATAGGTAACTAATATTTTTGATTTTGTTACTTTACAATCGTATTAATTTTTAAAGTAATTCGTTTATGTAATTTGTAAAATAGGAAGCAGATCTCGGTCGTGTAGCTAAGTACCGGGAGGTGTTCGATAGAACAGAATACATAGGAACAAAGGGACAGATCAATATGTCTCTACAATATCCAAGGAGGTGGCAATAAGTTTATTAACAATTCAAATTTATTTCATTTCAAATATGCTTGCTTAATACGAGATTTATGGTTTTTTTAAATTTGCAAGAGGAATACGTGACCCAGATGATGGAAATTTTTGGGGAGGACATTGAGTAGCAGCTGAAGATAGACCGTAAGGCGTGGATAGACGTAGCTGACCCACCGAAAAAAGGTCGGGTGTATGGCTTTGGTGAGAGCTTGGATACAAATCAAGTGCTACCATCTTCCCAGGGTTCGTGCTTAGTCCTGACCAGTAGCTTGTTCGGTGCCACTGCCTTTTCCGACTCTGAGGCCCTGCTCGAATGCATGGTGGAGTAGTTGGAGGCACACCTCTCATAGAGACTATGAACGGAGATCTAAGAGACAGTGTTGACACAATTAGCGCAATTGCTGTAGATGCAAATCTTAGAGATGGTGCAGAAGTAGCTAGCACAGTCACTGCAGACGCAGATCTTAGAGACGTTGGATACCACTATGACGATAGTGATGTCCTTGTACTTCAGGGAGTTTCGGGTGCCTCCTCAACATCCTTCATCATCGACCTTCGCACATCCTTCTCATATGAGTATGACATTTCTTACATTTTTCAATACTTTTATTCATAATTCAAAAGCATAGACTTATCAATCACTTGCATGTGTAGCGCATTTAGAAATTAAGTTAAGTAGAAAACCAAATAAGCCATGTTCGGGGGACCAATATATGAAATAGCAGTCTGATCAACATATCGATTATTCCAACAAGACCAGACATGTGTGAGTGACCCGTGCGAGCTGACGGAATCCAAGTCGGATTCCCGGATTGGGCTCAACGCTCAAATCACCCACTTAGAAATTAAGTTAAGTCGAAAACCAAAGTTGTTGGGTTTGAGGGTCCAATATCTGAAATATCGGTCTGATCTATGTGCTGATTATTCCAAAATAATCAAAAATGTGTGAGTGACCCGTGGGAGCTGACAGAATCTAAATCAGATTCCTAGTTTGGGCTGGGCGCTCAAATCCCCTATTTAGAAATTAAGTTAAGTAGAAAACCAAAGAAGTCAGGTTCGGAGGCCCAAGATCTTAAATACCTATCTGATCGATATGTTAATTGTTCCAACATGACTAGAAATGTGTGAGTGATCCATGGGAGCTGACGAAATCCAAATCAGATTTTCAGTTTGATTTGGTCGCTCAAATCTTCCATTTAAAAATTAAGTTAAGTAGAAAACCAAAAAAGTCATGTTCGGGGGGCCAATATCTGAAATATTTGTCCGATCAACATGCCGAGTATTTAAACACAAATGGAAATGTGTGAGTGACCCATGGAAAGTAACGGAATCCAAATCAGATTCCTAATTTCAGCTGGGCACTCAAATCTCCCATTTAGAAATTAAGGTAAGTAGAAAACCAAAGAATTACCCATTATCTGAAATACTAGTCTGATCGATGTGTCGATTGTTCCGACACGACGAAAGATGTGTGAGTGACCTGTGAAAGCTGACAGAATCCAAATCAAATTTTTGATTTTTCCTGGGCGCTCAAATCTCCCATTTAAAAATTAAGTTAAGTAGAAAACCAAAGAATTACCCATTATCTGAAATACTACTCCGATCGATGTGCCAATGTTCCAAGACGACCAGAGATATGTGAGTGACCTATATGAGCTGACAGAATCCAAATCAGATTCTCGGATTGGGCTCAGCGCTCAAATCAAATATTTAGAAATTAAGTTAAGTTGAAAACTAAAGAAGTCAAATTTGGATGTCCAATATCTAAAATACCAGTCCGATCGACGTGCCGATTCTTCCAACATAATTGAAGTTATGTGAGTGACTTGTGAGAGGTGACAGAATTCAAATCGGATTCTCAGATTGGCCTTGGCACTCAAATCAAATATTCAGAAATTAAGTTAAGTTGAAAATCAAAGAAGTCGAGTTCGGGGGCCCAATATCTGAAATACCGGTCCGATCGATGTGCCAATTGTTTCAACACGATAAAAAATGTGTGAATGACTCATGGGAGCTGATGGAATCCAAATCAGATTCCTGGTTTGGGCTGGTGTAATACCCTTGATCCTTTGGATCAGAATCTGAAAGCTTTCGGAGCGCTTTTGTGGGTCCCAAATAGTGTTTTACGATCCACTCAGTTTTTCCCCTGTATAGCTTGCAGAATCCCATGGAGAGTGAACCATTGAGTTTGAGTCTCCGGGACGCTGCAAGTGCATTGTGCTCATTTCAAGGATCGCGGAAGCTATTTTTCTGTATTTTTCTGATTTTATGAAATTTTAGAGCAATAAATGGATTTCAGAAATATTCTTATTTATTTTTCCTTTTTCCTTTTTAAACCCTCTCTCTCTCCTCTCTCCTCACCACCGTTCTCTCACTCTCTCCCTCCATTCTCTCTCCTCTCTTCCCCTCTCCCCTGGGCACACGACTGTGGCGGAGGTGGACGAGGAAGGGATGCTATGGAGGCATCATGGAGCGTGAAGGCGCGAGGAATGGAGCGTGGTGTAGGCGTGATCCCGTTCCCTGGATTCGAAGCACGACGTGGATCGTGTGATGGTTTTCAGCATTTTCGGCACGTGAGATCTTCGGTGGAGGTAGGGAGATGGATACTCTACCTGTTTCCTGCCTTCCCTCGCGTTTTCAAGATGATAGACGTAAGTATGAGCGGATTTCCCTGCTTTAAGGGAAAAGCATGTTTTTTGGGTGTGATGCCAAATCGCCATTCCAGGTGATGGTTTTCGATTCTGATGCTAGAATTTGAACCCCCAGTTTGTCGGGATTCGATTTCCATCAGTTTGGCTGTAATTGACCGTGGTTTGGGGCCGGTATGAGGCCGTTTGTCCACGTGAGTCATTTTGGGTGGATTTGTGGAAACCACTCGTTTCCTGTTATTTTGTACTTTTCTGGATCTCTTCCAGCTTGTGGAAGGTCTATATCGAGTCTGTGTATGTTTCCCCATCGTTCGGGGACGATTGGGGCATGGAAAGATCAAGTTTTATGCTTTCCTACGGTTTTCGCACCGACAAGAAGTAGCGGTCGTACCAGAGACTGCTACTTGATAAGGCGGCCATGTGACGACCGCCATTTGTAAGAAATAGTCCTTGGGAGACCGCCATCTTGTTATTTGATTCATATGGGTTTTAAGTCGGTTCGGGGTGGCGGTCTTGCTCCCGACCGCAATTTCGTAGTAGCGGCCCACGGGTGATCGCTATTTGGCTTTTTAAGTCAGTCAGGTTTGTATGTCAGTTCACAAGTAGCGGCCTTACGACTGACCGCCACTTGAGTTAGCGATCATAGGGAGACCTGATAAACTAGAATGGCAGATATAGAAGGGGGGGATGAATATATCTGCCCGAAAAATCGACCAATTCAAAATTCACGAGCAATTTCAAACAAATGATCCAGCGAAGGAATCATTCAAGCACAACTGCTAGATAAGACAAACAAGCAGCAGGCTAATGTGCAGAACAATAGCAGTGAACTTATCGTGAAAGAATAGGGAAGTCAACAGATGAAACGCACCCTAAGTAGCCTAGCATGGTTACAGCGACCGACGACGGTACAAGGCGGAGTTATGATCCGAAGATCTCCTCACGGAAGATATAGCTTTCCAGATAGGCCTGGCCTATCCTTCTAGCCACGATCTTTTGAGACACTAATCAATCAAAGTAGAGCATGCTAAAAGTGATGTAAATCAAATCATGCAAATGGACATATGATTTTTTTACGTGGTTCGATTGTGATTCATAATGTACGTCCATCCCTCACTCTCCAGAGTGAGGTTTCCTTGCACAAAGTAGAAATACCAAGCAGACTCAGTCTGCGACAACGGCTGATTCCACAAATTCTCACCCAAGAGAAACAAATCCCTTATCTTTCAATCCTATACCCAGTAAAATTGAAGCACGTTGCGCAATGCAGCACCCAGAGGATGATCCTCTCTTCTTCTGTCTTCACAGAAGGTACCCCGTGAATGGCTCCCAGCCACTCACGAACCTAGAGGTGGGAGCCTCTCTTCCTCTGCTCCAACTGAGGGGACACCGGAGATCACTCTCCCTTCCTCTGAGAAAACTCAAAGGGAATTAAGAGAAAATTTTAAACGAACAAATAAGCATAATACAAATCAAATTTAGAAGTTCTATAGGAGAGAAAACACCAGAAAATAATATAGCTTCAGATGAAGCAGAAAACTCTTGCACGATGGCTGGCTGTACTCTTTGCTTTCTTCCTCACTTGATGAATCTCTATTTATTTTTCTTCTGGAGAAGCTCTCACTGATTTTTCTTTTGGGGAACGAAGGATTCCATCTTTCTCTCTCTTTTCTCCGATAGGGGAGACTGAAATTTATAGAACAGGGTATCATTTTTACACGAGATTTGGATCAGCCAAAAACCATTGGTCTAGGTGGAAAAGAAATTTTCCAATTATTTTCTGACCTCTCCATAAATTATCCACGTGAGATGAACTTTTCCTGCCAAGAGGGGCGTTGTTACCTGATTTGCCCAATCATCCCATTGGTCCAGTAGCAGAGGGAATATTCTGATGATTTTTTATCCTTCCAATAATTTGTCACGTGGATTTGATTGCGTGCCAATCATTCTTTCATGAGTTTTGGCACGTGATCCCAATTTTGTGCTTTGATCCTCTAAGTTTGATTTCTTGTTCCAACGTACCTTGCCTGAATCGGTTGGTCGATGCAATCACTTCATGCATTGAGACAGGCTTAAAGAGCTTCCCAGCCTAGACGCTTTAGGTGATTTGTTCTAGCTGCATTGGTGCAGCACTTGATGCTCCGACTTAGTTATCTTAAAAACTCCTCACCATGACTTGGTGAGTCGGTGCATGTAATCAGATGCGTCAAGGTATAATTCTTCCTTACTGGATGTGAGCCGATGCATCGAGGTAGCAAGATAGATGCGTTGAGGCATGGTTTTAAATTTGATTATGTGTCTCTCGCTGCGTCGATGCATCCTCTCTGATGCGTCGATGCATAAATATGATCAGCTGATTTGTCATTTTTGTGTCGATGCAACTTTTCGGTTCCGTCGAAGCAGAATTATGACCCATTTTTCTTAAGCATCGCTGCGTCAATGCATCTCTTTAAACTTTCTTCTTTGATGGTAATTGCATCGAGGCATTGGTGGAAACTGGCTTTCCCATATCTTCCTTATTCTTCATGATGTAGCTCCACCATATAGAACCACCTGCATTTAAGACTTAATTCATTATTCAAAGAATCATATTTGTATTGAAATCATCAAAACATACAAAATGCAACATTCTCCCCATTTTTGATGATGGCAATAATATGAGTAGTTAAGTCTTATAAACATCCAACATAAATTCATCTCCCTTGAGAAGAGGTTAAACATTCAGATATGTGAATTGAGTTGTTGAAATGTAGAAGGAAGACATGATATCAATCGAGGTAGAAGTGGACATGAAGGAAGGCTTTTCATGAAGGAAATTCCAGAGCACTGACCCTTTAACACAAGAAACCCACTCACCTACTCTCCCCCTTACTCACCTACTTTCCCCCTTACTCAAGAAACCCTTTAACAAGACAACAAGAAAAAGCTTTAACACACAAAAAGCTTTAACACAAAAGCTTTAACACACCTCACTTTACTTTACTCTCCCCCTTTGACATCATAAAAAAAATGAGTAGCAAGATATACCAGAGATAGTGAGTTCATAGATTTGAGAAGGTGTCAAGCTCTTAAGGAATTAAGGGAGGTAACTGAAATGTGCATAGATGTTTCAAAATGATAATCCAGATCGACGAAGAGGATAGGATAGAAGATTGTCATTATACAAATATAAAGAGAGTGAGCAAAGTTTTATATCAATGCCTTGAATATGTTGTCTAAATGTTGTACTGATTTATTTTTCAGAGACTTCTTAAATGAAACATTTCCAGCATATTGAAGCCAAACCAACACAACATACTTTGCATTTAGTCTTAAAATGACTTCACTTGAACACATGCAATAGTTTTCTGAATAATTTTCTTTTCCTTTGAACATAATGGGTTAACTTACACCTTTTTACGTGAGGAGACACATTGGTTAGATGCAGGAATCCCTAGATACTCAGTGTGGTAACCTTAATGCTTCTCTTTTGAGAACAGAGTTAGCATTAGATATGTCTTTTTACGTGAGACACAACACGTCTTAAATGAAGTGACCTAATTATTCAACACTCTATGCCATTGCTCTGCCAAGTTTCTATGGCCTTTTTAATTAGAGATAACCTAGCACATCATGACACAACTTTTACTCCACTTCATTGGTGAAGAAGTTGGTTTCTTAGTAAACCAAATCATTGCTCTGAGAGGATTTTTTTCCTTTTGATTTCAAGGAGGTGGAAGGTTTGAGGACAATACATATGGAACAAAATTTCAGCTAAAGTTGCCTCTCATGATAAAAGTTCAAGCTTTTAGAAGTTTTCATGGCATTGTATTTCAACATTGTTCTTTACTCATAAGATATGTAGAATGATATCCTTCAGACCCTTTATCTTAGTCTATACAAGATTATTAGGTTTAAACATCTTTGCTGAGATTTCAGTTAATCAATCTTAAGACTTTATGAGAATTCTGAGTTTTAAGATCTGTGAAAGAACTGTATAAGTTTTCTCAAGACACAATGTTGCCTGACAAAAAAGAACAACCAAACTCCCCCTATCAAAATGACCTATAGAATCACAAGAAGAAGTGATTTACCAGACCACAAGAAAATCTCCCCCTGACAATAATAATCAGTGAGCCTTGGTACTGGGCTGAGTACTTAGGTCAGAGACCACCTCAAGCATAGTGCAGGTTTCTAGACAGACATTGTCTTCCTTTCTCCTAACACCATTTTATATACCAAGGATGATTGAACAAAAATAATTAATAGATAGAGAACTGTGAGTTTCACAGATGCACTGACCTGGAAACAGAGTGCATCAACGCAGGGGTTTATTCACAGAATGTAAATGGGAAGAATTTGAACAGGTAGGTAGAGGCAGTGAAGCAGTGGCTCGAGGTAGATATCAACACACACAAAAAAAAGGGTTCAAACAATAGCATTGAAATTCAAGATGATCTAAAAATGCCCAATTCTCTCCTCAAAGTAGAGAACTTCTCATTATACAAAGGCTTAGTGAAAATATCAGCAATATGTTGTGTAGTGCCTACATGGATTAGTTCAAAATTTCCTTTAGAGACTTCATCCCTTATGAAGTGGTGCCTGATTTCTATGTGTTTTGTTTGTGCATGTAAGACAAGATTTTTAGATAGATTTATTGCACTAGCATTATCACAGTATATGGGTATACAGTCTAGGTCTACATTGTAGTCCTTGAGCTGGTGCTTAATCTAGATAACTTGTGTACCACAGCTCCCTACTGCTGTGTATTCAGCTTATGCAGTGAAGAGGGCCACAGAATGCTGCTTCTTAGAGGCCCAAGAAACTAAGCACCCACCTACGAATAGGCAAAAACCACTAGTGCTTTTCCTATCTAACTTGTAACCAGCATAGTCTGCATCTATGTATGAGATTAAATCTAAAGTGTGTGCAGCAGGATACCAAAGACCCAAATTATGTGTGCCTGAGACATATCTGAAAATTCTTTTAACAGTAGCTAGATGCAATTCAGTAGGTCTAGACTGAAATCTGGCACACATGTACACACTAAATTGAATGTCTGGTCTTGAGGTAGTTAAATATAGTAGGGAGCCAATCATACCTCGGTATAGTTTTGCATCAACTTCTTTACCTGACAAATCAGCATCTAAGGAGGTATTTGTACCCATTGGAGTTGCTATGTGTTTCACCTTGTTTATGCCAAACCTCTTGAGAATCTCCAAAGTGTACTTTGTCTGGCTGATGAAATAGCCATCCTTCAACTGCTGAACCTGTAATCCAAGAAAGAATTTCAGTTCCCCTACCAGGCTCATCTCAAATTCGCTTGACATCAGACTAGCAAATTCATTACACAGTTTAGGACATGTTGAGCCAAATACAATATCATCTATATATACCTGAGCTATGATTAGGTGGTCACACAGATTTTTAGTGAAAAGTGTTTGATCCACTTTACCTCGATTGTACCCATGGTTGATCAAAAATTCAGTTAACCTTTCATACTAGGCCTGAGGGGCCTACTTCAAACCATAAAATGCTTTATTTAACCTAAACACATGGTTAGGCAGCACAGATAATTCAAATCCGGGCGGTTGCTCAACATAAACTTCCTATTTTATAAATCCATTTAAGAATGCACTTTCAACATCCATCTGATGAAGTTTAATTTTTTAGAACAAGTAAAAGCCAGCAATATTCTAATTGCTTCCATCCTAGCAACTGGTGTATAGGACTCATCAAAGTCTACCCCGAACTCTTGATAGTAGCCTTTGGCTACCAATCTTGTCTTATTTCTAGAGATGACACCATCTTCATTTATTTTGTTCTTAAAGACCCATTTGGTTCCTATAACAGATGCATTTGAAGGCCTAGGAATTAGATTCCACACATTATTTCTTTCAAACTGTCCCAACTCTTCGTTCATAGAATTTACCCAAGACTCATCATTCAAGGCTTCTTCTACTGTTTTGGGTTCAATTTGGGACACAAGAGCCACTAGATCATGATTATTTACTTCTTGATAATATGATCTAGTCCTAGGAGGATCCTGAAGATTTCCTATTATGTTGTGTGCATGGTGATCTTTATGAAATCTAATGTTGGTAGATGACTCACCTTGCTCAGCTGACTCACCCTGTGGATGATCATTTAGTGTAGTCAGATCACTTTGCTCTTCAGTTGGTTGATCCTCCAAAAATTCTCCATTATCCTCTGACTTCCTGTCATCATCAACTTTATTAGTAGAGTTATGTGATTCATCAAATAAGACATGAGGCGACACCTCTACGGTTTGATCATTTATATTGAAAACCCTATATGCCCTAGATGATTCGGAATATCCTAGAAAAATTCCTGGGCTACTTTTGGCTTTAAACTTATCAAGGTCCTTTTTATTGTTATTCTGAATGAAACATTTGGAACCAAAAATCCTAAAGTAAGCCACATTTGGCTTCTTACCTTTTAGAAGCTCATTGGGGGTTTTCTTAAGGATGGGTCTTACCATGGCCCTATTGATTGTACACCATGTAGTGTTGGCCGCTTCTGCCCAAAACCTTCTTGGTAGCTGACTCTCAACAATCATTGTTCAAGCCATTTCAACAATGGTCCGATTTCTTCTTTCCACTATGCCATTCTGCTCTGGGGTCCTAGGAGAAGAAAATCTATGAGTCAGTCCTTCACAGTCACAAAAATCAGAAAACCTGAAATTCTCAAACTCCCCGCCATGATCGGATTGGATTGTGCATATTTTATGCTTACTCTCTTTCTTTATTTTATTAAAGAACAATTTGAATTCATGGAATGCATCATTTTTTATGGGCAAGAAAGAATATCCATACAAAGCGGGTAAAGTCATCCACAATTACAAACCCAAATCTTTTACCATTGAAGGTCAGTGTATGTGAAGGTCTAAAAAGATCCATGTGCAAAAATTCCAAAGGCCTAGAGGACAGGGGTTATGTCCTAAGTTTAAATGATGTTCTTATCTATTTACCCAATGCACATTCATCACACATTTTTGAATTCTCTGTGAATTTTATTTTGGGCAAACGTCTGACCAGGTCATGCTTGACCAGTTTATTTAGAGTGCTATAGCTAGCATTTCCTAGTCTCCTAAGCCAATTAAAAGCATTATTCTCTAAATTTGCAGACAAACACAAATTAGATGTAGATGTATCATTCAAGTCTACTATGTAGACATTATTCACTCTATGTCCTACAAATTTCACTTAGTCAGAATTTACTTCAAGAATTTTACAGACATGGTTATCAAAAATAACTTGGTGACGTTTGTCATACAACTGACTAATACTGAGTAAATTATGTTCGAGACCTTTAACCTGTAGGACTTTTTCAACAATGTTGGAAGAGGACTTACCAATGGTTCCTGAACCGATTATTCTACCTTTATTTTTCCCTCCAAACTTTACCAGTCCTTCTACCTTCAATTCCATCTCACTAAATTTGGTCCAGTCTCCAGTCATATGTCTGGAACAGCCACTGTCTAAGCACCACCTGTTGTGCAGGGCTGCCTGACTAACCTGAAAGCAAATCATGCAAACAATTTTGGAACCCAAGGAAGATTGGGTCTAAAGGCATCATTCAAATCCTTCAGCAAGGGTTTTGGAATCCAAAACTATTTAACAACATTTTTTTGATTCTATTTTATGTATTTTGCATTTATAGTTTTGGTGGAAGCATACATGAAGTTATGTCTTCTTTGCACTTCATTAGAAAAAAAATTGTTCCATTTGCTTGATTGATTGTTCCTTAAAAATTTCATGAACCCACTTTGTTTTGGAAAAACATGATTACTAAAGGATATTTGAGAATAGACAAAATTTGCCTAGTGTGTTCTGTTTTGAGTCATGTTTCTGTTGGTTTTAGATTTTCTATTTTGGGTGTCCTGCCTCGACCTATAAGGTGGGTTGCGTCGAGACATCTCAACCTAAATACTGGCTTTGGCTCTGTCTGAGATAGAGTGCCTCGACACAGCAAAGGAACTAGGTCAATGCAGGGTAACATTGCTAGTAGAATTTTCCTGAGTTTTGATTGGTTGTCCAGTAAAGTTTATTGAAGTAGCTTTTACAAACTTCATCAATTTTGGTTGATGGACTTTCTGATTGCTGTTCGAACTGGATGGGGTGTCCAGTTTTTCTTTCCCTTTGCTTGGGTAGAATGTTGTAGTTTTGAACTCAAAAGGCTTTTTATTCATTGGGTTATAACCTAGACACTCTTTGTTAAAGTAAATTCTTACACCTAGCATGGTATCTAGGTTGGTTTTCCCTTGAACAAATTTCTCTAACATTTCATGTTTGTCATCTAGGTCTTTTTGAAGTTTTTCACATTGTTTCAAAATTTCAGAGTTGGCATTCTCAGTAGATTTATATATTTTTTTATTAACTCCTTTTCCTTCTAAATTTCTTGGAATTTTATTTTGAATTCAACAAGATTGTTCTTGGTTTCTTCTTTTTCTGTTCTTAAGTTTTCATTTTCAGTACTTAGTGAATTCAGTTCCTCAATCTGCTTCTTAAACTTTTCAATCTTTTTTTTCATAGAAGCTTTATCATCAAGAATATTTTTCAATTTTTTCTTCACAACTTTGTAATCTTTGGTTTGACAGTTGATTTTATCTCACAGGTCAGCGTAAGCATCCTCCCACTCATCAATTGAATAATTCTCATGCTTACCTCATTGTCGCTATCAGCCATAAGACACAACCCTAGCTCTTCTTCCTCTGAAGATCCGCTCTCAAGGTCTTCTTCTTCATCGCTCCATGTGCAGACCATGGCCTAAGGTTTTTTTTTTACACTTTGACATTTTTCTTCATGAGCTCCGGGCATTCACCTTTCATATGTCCTGCCTTTTTACAGTGAAAGCATGTAATCTTATCATAACTGCTATTCTTGTCAAATTTAAAGTTGGAGTTCTTACCAGCCTGTTGCGACCTTCTTCTCCTGAAGGTTTTACCTCTGGTCCTCAGGAATTTTTGGAATTGCCGGGTTAGCATTTCCTGTTAGGCATCATCTAAATCGGAGAACCTGTCATACTCTTCATTGCTCTCACCACTACTATGGGATACCTTAAGAGCTACAGTCTTCCCTCTCTTATTGTCCTCAGCATTCCTCATGAGGTTAATCTCATATGTCATCAGGGATCCTGTTAGCTCCGTAACTGTCATGCTTGAAAGATCCATAGATTCTTCTATTACTGTGGCCTTAGTGTGCCACGCAGGGGTCAGGGATCTTACGATTTTCCTAACTAAGTCACTCTTCTGAATCTGTTTCCCAAAGGCCTTCATGCTATTTATGATCTGGGAGAGCCTAGCATACATCTCAGAAATCGTCTCATCGTGCTTCATTTTAAACAATTCATAGTTAGAGGTGAGCATATTTACCATTGATGCACGCACCTGTGACGTCCCTTCATAGATTAACTCGAGCTTGTCCCACATCTTCTTTGTTGTCTTGCACGCAGAGATTCTAGAGTACTCCTCTGGGTGCACAACACATTGCATAATATTCAGGGCCGTCCAATCTATAGTTGATAGACAAATATGTTCTCTAGTCCATGTGCCTTCATCTTTAGGGAGTTCATATGGCCCGGTGGTAACGACTCTCCATAGCTCGTGAGTTTGTACTCGTAGGAACACTTCCATCTTGTTCTTCCAATAAATGTAGTTAACACCATCAAAGAATGGGGGTCTGTTTATGGAATGCCCTTCAGCTATGAAGCTACGAGCATTACTTGTTCCAGGTCTTCCCTGGTCGTTGGACCACATGTTGGTAAACCTACTCTGATACCAATTGATAAACTAGAATGGCAGATATAGAAGGGAGGGATGAATATATCTGCCCCCAAAGATCGACCAATTCAAAAATTCACGAGCAATTTGAAACAAATGATCCAGCGAAGGAATGATTCATGCACAACGGCTGGATAAGACAAACAAGCAGAAAGCTAACATGCAGAACAATAGTAGTGAACTTATCGTGAAAGAACAAGGAAGTCAACAGATGAAACGCACCCTCAGGAGCCTAGCATGGATATAGTGACCAACGATGGTACAAGGCAGAGTTATGATCCGAATATCTCCTTACGCAAGATATAGCCTTCTAGATAGGCCTGACCTATCCTTCTAGCCATGATCTTTTGAGATACCAATCAATCGAAGTAGAGCTTGCTAAAAGTGAAGTAAATCAAATCACGCAAATGGACAGATGAATTTTTTTGGTGGTTCGATTGTGATTCACAATCTACGTCCACCCCTCACTCTCTAGAGTAATGTTGTACCCCTATGGTTTTGATGATGACAAACACTATGACTCATCTAAGCATGATGCCATATGTGTTGATATTGCATGTATGTTGTTTTGTTGATGCCTTGATATTGATATGGTTTAATGATGCCAAACACTGTTGATGTTGCATTGATGGATGTGATACATTGCATTTCTACTGACATAATTCCTTTTAAGATGATCTTATTATATGTAGAAGATGTGTGTTGAATTCTCCACAGAATAGGCTCTGAGAATAAGGCAAAAGGTTAAGTCAAAGTCATGAAGAATTCAGTGAAGCTGAAAGAGCAGGTTGACTTATATCAAACTGAGCAAGGGTATCAGGTCGATGTAGCTAGGTTCTGCCTCGACGCATCTGATACAGCTGAAGAGCTTTATGCTGACAGATCGATGAAGCAGTGTGACTACTATCGGATAAGGTCGATGCAGAATGATTCTTGCTGAGAGACAGGTTGAAGCAGTAGTTCGTCAAGTCAATGCATCTTGAATCTTCACCTTGATCAGATTGATGCAGCTGAGTACTGCCTCGACATAGTGATAGTCAAAGAAGCCAAGTCTTAGACACATGGTCATGAAGGTCGGTGCAGCTAAACTTTACGATGAAATAAGGTCGATGCACATAAACGCTTCAAGAACAGTCAGGTCGATGCTGCTCGGCTCTATAGGCTAACAGATATAACATCAGGTTGATGCACCTTTAGACAGGTCGATGCTTATGAAGCCAGCGATAGCTATACAAGGTAGGTGCGATAGAGGTTATCTATCTTAAGGTCGGTGCACCTTATGAAACTGCCTTGAAGTAAGGTCGATGCGGTAGAAGAAACTAATAGGCTCAAGTGATAATTCAGTCAGCTCTATGCAAGCATAATCTAATCAAGCACAATCTAATCAAGCTAGATGAAGCCAGACATTATCTTACATGCTGAATTACCCTTAGTAGGACTACGTGAGGCAATGATCAGGCAGGTCGATGCACATTATGCATAGGTCGATGTCACCTAGAACTATATGCTAGAAGCTGCTTCATTAAGGTCGATGCATATCATAGGTGGTCGATGCTTGTGAGTCAGCGATAGCAATATAAGGTTGGTGCATTAATGATTATCACTCTTAAGGTCGGTGCACCTCAAACAATTCAAGAACACCAGGTCGGTGCACTAAAGCATTTTAGTATCAAGGTCGATGCACCTCAGTTATGATCAAAATAAAGGTTGGTGCAGCTATTTCAAGTCTACTATAAGGTCGAAGCAGTTGAAGATGCTATGCCTATAAGGTCGATGCATCTCAACACTTCTCGACAACACAAGGTCGATGCAGAAAATTTCAAATCTCCCAGTAAGGTCGATGCAAAAATACAAGCCTAAGTAATTAGGTTCATGTAGATGCTCATACGCCATCAATTCTGAATATCCGAACTCCAGGTTATTAACTTAAAACAAGACCCGATTGAGTAGCTCGCTCCAGCGATGAAGTGGCACATCATCCGAGAAGATCTGACACGCTTTATCAGAGATTTTCAGAGGAAGAATATTCTATTGTCAACTGGACCAATGAGATTTCACTAGGTATTTGTCTCATCTATTTTTGGAGTCTCTGTTCTATATAAAGCTGTGCTGGAGCCGCTGGTGAGCCGGGGCGAAGAAGAAAAAAAGAGAGAGGGCATTTAGAAGAGAAGGGTTGAGAGTGAGAGCTGAGAAGTGAAGAGAGAAGAGAGAAAAGAGTGATCGAGATTGAAGCCTCTGGTTCCACATTGAAGATCTGTGTTCATCTATTCTTGGATCAGATTCAAAACAGTCTTGCTCCTGTGGGAGCTATATTTGCTTTGGGTTTTTGTCTGTTCTATTTTTATTTGTTGTTTTCGTTTTACATTTTACTCTTCCAATATTCTGTTTAGAGTTTGGGGTTCCTCCTGTGTGTTCAGGAGAAGGGAGAGCAATCTTCGACATTCCCTTTGTTGGTCAGGGGAAGAGAGGACATGTCCTCTGAGTGGTGAGCAACGGGGTGTTGCTCACAATTTCCTTCTGTGGTAGCAGAAGAAGGGAGAGTGGGTCTCTCCGGTCACTACGGGTAGCAGTGGTGGTTAGATCCTTTGAGCTGTAGGATTAATGTTGAGGAATTTGTCTCCCTCAGGTCTTCAAGCTGTCAGGCAGCGATTTGTTGTAGACTAAGTCTGCTTCTTGCGTTTGCAAGGGAAGCCTCACTCTAGTTGGAGTGAGGGGTGGACATAGGCAGACTGGTGTCTGGCCGAACCACCATAAATCCTTAGTGACGTGTGATTGCTTGTGGTGTGTTTTTTGGTTGTTTATTGGTTTACAGTGGCATCGGTGATGTGCCTCTGAGTTCTGCAATAGTTCCCTACCAAGTGTTCATAATAAGTCTCACAAGAACCTTCTTTGTGTATTTGAGCCCAAGTTAAGGTATGCACATGTATCTGGTTTTATTCTCATCTTCATAGATTGGCCGAGTCCTAAATGCTTTGACATCCATTTTTGATTAAGCAGCATTCATTGCTATTTTGCTTGATACTGATTTAGACCTCGTTGAATCTGGATTCTTAATTGTGCCATTATTAGTTCAGGCCTTCATTTATTTCAAATTGGGCTATTATTTTTAGTTGGATCCATTCACCCCCTCTATGGATCCCTTTGTGCACCTATATATTCTATCAATTGGTATCAGAGCTTGTTACTGCTTCATCGGATCCAACGATCCACAGTTGATCCTACAGCCTCTTTGGTGCATTTCTCAGCGTGCATAGTTTGTTGCATTGAGTTGTTTGTTGATTTGTCTTAATGGCTCACCCACCGATTTTCAATGGCTCTAATTTTAATTCATGGTTTAGTAGCATGCGTAGCTATGTTAAATTGATTGATCCTGATCTATGGAAACTAATCACTCACGGTCCACATAGATTGCCGAAGGACAGGTCTAAGTTGACATACATACATAGATCTAGGAATTCTGAAAGTCTTAGAGCATTAGATTTAATGAAGGCAGCTACTAACAAGGCATTCCATTCTTGTTTTTATAAGTGTAGGTCTGTAAAAGACATCTTGGATAAACTGAAGACTGCCAACAGGGGAAATGAAGACGAATGTTTTATGGCGGATAAAAGTGATTAAAGCAGCAACTAAAATGAAGACGAGGACGATGATCAGGTAAACTCTTTTGAGAACTTTTCTCTAGATGATTGGCAGGATGCTTATGGTGCGTTGATAGACACACATGAAAAGTTCAGAAAACAATACAAAAAATTGAAAAAGACAATTGGTCTGAATAGTTCAAATTCTTCATGTGAAAAGTGTTTGGAATTGAAACAATCTTATGATGCTTGTTTGTCTGATGTCCAAGTGTTTAAGAAATAAATTGGATTATTAAAAAATAAAAATCAACAACTTGCAAATGAGTTTTTTGAACTAGAAGAAAAACTTAGTTCAACTAATGATGATCAGCTTCTTATCAATAATCCAGCTCAGTTGGAAGATCTTGAATGTGTTAACTCAGAACTAAATAAGCTGAAATCTGAAAATGAAAAACTCAAAAATTGATTTCAGGAATCTGAACATAGATCAATGAATCTTGAAAGGGAAAATAGATTGATCTCTGAAAAACTGGAGGCTGTTAGAGTAATAAATTTAGAGCTTCATAAAATTTTTGACAAACCTCAATCAGAAAATCAACAAGAAGTGTTTAATGAGTGTCAGACTTCCTTGAGTGATTTGGTTTTTGATGATGAACTTTAGGAGCAAAATAGTAAACTGAAATAGGAAATTAACAAGCTGAAACACCTAAACACAGCTCTATCTGAGAGACTAATCACATTTGAAAAAGGTAAGTGCGTAAGCATGGATAGTTCTGATAATTTGGTAAATGCAGAACAAGAAATTGAGAGTCTAAAAATTGTTAATCAAATGTTGAATGAAAAGGATACTTGCTATGAAGTGAAGATAGCTGGATATGAGCTCCATATCTCAAAACTTGAATCTAAATTTTTTGATATGAACAAATCTCTTGAAAATTTTGTGAGTGGATAAGATAATTTAGACAAACTCCTAGGCTGTAAAGTGAATTTCTAACGTGAGGGTCTGGGTTTCAACCCAGCTAATAAAAGGGGGTTTGACAGTAAGCTTCACACATAGTTTGTGTGTAGTTCTTGGCCGACCAGCACATCCAGTGCACCTATCTTTCAATTTAGTGCCCAAAGGAACCAAAAATCCACTGTCAGTCCCAAAACTGTAGAACAAACTCAAAAATTGAAAAAGAAAAAAATCCACAAACAAGTTCAAAAACACTCCTGTTGGCACAAGGAATGCTACACAAAAGTCACATGCTCTCTCACACACTCATACAAGAAAGGGCTCATGTCATTATTGTGGAAAATTCGGTCATGTGATGCATAACTGTTACATCTTAGAAATTGATGAATTAAATGTTCGAAATAGGATGAAGGAAATGATAAATTCAAGAAACACACACATGCATCTCACTAATGGTTCACACAACAATCAAGTTGCCCAAAACAGGCAACTCAAATGTTTTCACTGTGGTCGATTCGTTCATGCAATGCATGAATGTTGGTTTGTGAAAAAGAATGAATATAAGACTTTTAGAAGGAACCTTGCTCCTAGAACTGCTCCAAGGAGACTTTATTTCAATGCATGTGGTAAGTCCGGCCATACAATCAAAGACTGTTGGAACTTGAAACACAATCACAGTACTCATGCCAAAAAGAGCAAAAATCATGTTTTCACTCGAACACATAATGCATAATTCTTTAAAAAACATGATTTCTCTATTCAATGTCATTACAGTGGATTGTAAGGGCATATCATAGATGAATGTCATCATTTAAAAAATGATGTAGTTATTGCCCTGAGGTCAAGGACAGCACCTACAAGAGGTGCAACTAACTTCTCTGGACCCAAGAAATATAGGGTACCAAAATTTGCAAAATGAGAATATGTTTTGCAAGTGTGCCTTGGGGATGAAGAACAAAAAGGGGTTGAATAAACCAAGGCACCTGAGTATGGTAAAACCCCAGTTCTGCTTTCTTCAAGTTTGATTATTTTAGCTGTCAATAATTTATTTTAGATAGATGCATATCATGGCTGATTTGTTAATTATAATTCCATGCATATTTGTCTATATCCTTGCATTATTGCATGAGTTTGATACTTGCATAAGTCCATCTGCATTTGTCTAAATATTTCTATAAATCATAATGCACATCTCACACAAACACTAAATATCTGTTGCATGCAACCATCATCTGCATTCATATGTGCTTAAAATACTATCATTTAAAATTTGCATTGCATATAGAACTGCATATATGATTGCACTGAAATCAATCAGCTTATAATGCAGTCCGTCCTAGAGGTAATAGTAGAATGCCTCTGAAGAAGATTTGAGGAGCATTTTTTCCACCAAGGGCCTCTATGTTTTGCTGGCGGATACTGCATCTTGCAGTTCTGGTCGACTGTAATATTAAGAGTAGTGGAATCAATCTACCATCTAAGTGTGTCTGCTGCTATAATAATAATCAGGAAGAGAGTCTCAACCACCTTTTTATAGAAAGTCAATTGGCTAAACCTTTTTGGAGATTCTTCAGGTCCCTTTTTGATCCCCGGTGCAGTCCCTCTAATCCTATAACCAGTTTTTATTGGGCTGTTATTTGCTCTGATATCAAATCCCCATACGGCTTTACTGCCATTCTTACCATGCTGCACATCTTGTGGGAGGTTTGGAAGGCCAGATGCAAACTCAAGTTTGAGGACAAGGGTTCTTCAATTAGAGTGATGCAACAGCATATTTTGAGACAGGTGGAATTCTCCTTAAATAAGGTCTGTTTCGGCAAGGCTCCTGTAGTGAATGAAAGGTGTGTGTTAAATCAATATAAGCTCTCATTCAGATGCACTGAAAAACCACCCAAACTCATCAAATGGTTCTGCCCAAGGTCAGGTTATGTTTTAAATGTGGATGGGGCTGCCAAGGGCAACCCAGGCCATGCTGGTGGTGGCGGATGCATCAGAGGTAGTAGGGGGGAAATAATCCATGGCTTCTCTTATTATTATGGAGTGGGGAGTAATATGGTGGCTGAGGCCAGAGCCCTACTAGATGGAATGAGAATGTTGGAGAGGAGTGGGCTTCTAGTTGAAGCCATATATTCAGATTTCATGGCTCTCATAACCCTGATTCAACATTATAATCATCCTCCCTGGAGGATCAGTAAATGGTGGGATGAAATCCAAGACACTATTAAGAGGAATGGGTAGAAAGTGCAGCACACATATAGGGAAGGGAATACGGTAGCGGATGCCCTTGCTTCATTAGCATGCTACACTCGGATAAATTAGGACTTTAAGTGTTGGAAAGAACTACCAAGCAAAGCCCGGGGATGTGCTACGGTAGACGCTGCTGGTCTTCCTAGTTGGAGGGGATGATTCACCTTATTCTTGCTGTCCCTTTTCATTTCTTGCTACTCTCTCAGGGGTCTGCCCTGTGGTATTTGTAATTACATTCTTCAGTATTAATACAAATAGGGTCGGATACTATTGGTGGAACTAGCACAAATCATGCTTTCCCCCAAGAGTCATCCACGGCCTCATTTATATATAAAAAAAAGATTGCACTGAAATTGTCATGAACCTTCATGCATGATCACATGGTATATCAAATGGTATAGTGCTAAAGGGTAGATGAGGTATGTCTAGAAGTTCTAACCATGTGTGAAGTGATCTTTAGACCAAGTCCTTCGCCTGGTACCATGGGTCTAGTGTGTGTCTTGAGTCTTGCATATATTTTTTTTGCGATCAACTTGTTCAAGAGCATAACTCATTAAACTCCCTGAATAGCATTCAAGTCACATTAAATGCTCCAGTGCACTTAGAGAGGGGGAGTCCTTGCATTTCACCATTTAGTAATGTCCATTTGTCTGTTCATATGCATACACTGATTTCAAAATAGATTGCATACCATTCATACTGAAAACTAAAAAAGAGTGCTTGACATCCATGCACATACATAGGTGGAGCTCATGCATTCTAGAGTTAGTCTTGGTGCATTAGGTTGCTCATAACCATAATAATACCTGAAAATTGTCTGCATTCAGGAAGTTATCTCTTCAGTCTGATATTTCTTGCTTACTAGCTCATGCATACATTCAGGGGGAGCATATGTCCAGCTTTGAGTTATCAATTTGAACATGTGGTTGATCTGTCACAAAATTCACTCACTGCTTATTTTGGTCGATCAAATTGATTCACTTCGGTCAACCGATGCTCCCATTTTCATCTTGAGCTGATTCCTTGACTATGATCTATATTGATTAATACTCTGTGCTGTATGTGAAGTAAAATTCAACTCAACCTTTTGAACTCTGTGACTGAACCACATGTTAATCTATTGCTAGTCCAGGTTGACTTGGTTGTTTCCTGCTATTTTGAAAAACCTGTTTGATTATAGCTGGAGTCTGGTTTCTACTGGTATCTGTTATGAAATCCTTAGAGTTCTTCTTAAGCCTATCTCATTTTACTCTCTGTCAGCTACCTTCTTGAATTTAACTGCTACATCAGTTATTATCACTCATGCTTAGTGCTCTCTACTGCTTGATGTTCTGGCATCTTCAAAAATTCATTTATCTTGACTGTCATTTGGGAAGATTTCAATGTGTGAACCTTGATCATAAATCTGAAAAAGCTTTTATTAAAAGGGAATCTTCTATTATACAGATTTATGAATGTCTGGAAGTTTCAAGTGGTTTAAGTTTCATGTATTTCTTGAAGTTTGGATATGAACATCTTGAAAATATCTGAATCAATCCTTTTAATAAACTTTAACCAGTTGATTCATGTTGCATCATGTAAGATCTTCTGAAATCTGAAAGTTTTTAAAATCATGGCTTACCTTTGTTGAGATACATGATGTGAGTATTATTCTTAAACATTTGATTGTTCTGGGTAATGTCTGAAAGTAAAATATGGTTCGAGCAATGACCTTGGTCACCGAGAAACCATGTCTAAAGGACTATGTCATGAAGTGCCATAGTTATCTCTATTAAGAAAATTTGATTAAAAATATGTGAAAGTTTAAGGCAGAGCAATGGTTAGGTTGCACCAAGAAACTGGGTCCTTCATCAAAGAAATGGAGTCAACCTATGTTATGAAGTGCCCTAGTTATCTCAGTTCAGTGTGAGGCATGACAGTTAGTCATACTAAGTGCTTAGGGATACTAGCGTCTAAACAACGTGTATCCTCTAGTTAAAAAGTGTGCACTAAACTCGATTGCTCTTAAAAATTTTATTTTGCTATAAAAAAAACTACTGCTGCATAAGAGGAGAAATCTGAAAAATAATTACAACAAAAAAAATTGCTGAAACCATAGAAAAAATTAGATGTATTCATGGTTGTTTAATTTCAATACTACTTCTTGTAACCCCTAAAGGAGTCATTGAAATTGAATGATTAAGTTGGAGGGAGGTTAAACTAGATGTTAACATGAAGGCTTGGTTCACTTTTATTAAAATTGATTTCAGATATGAGTTACAGAATGTTTATTTTGGATAATCTCTGAATACATTATATTTAAACCATGTTGCTCAATAAAGATTCTTTCATGAGTGTTTATAATTGAAGATTCTGAAATATGCTTATTTCTAGACTTATGATAATGGTGACCCTTTGAAAACTTTCTTGAAACATTTGATCATTTTGGTCTTCAGTCTGATTTCTTGTACTCAGCTTTACTCTGTTGGAAACTCTTGGCTTGCTGTCAATCCCTCACTGATTGCATCATTTTCAGATTCTACTGGTTGATATTCTATCATTGCCTGAATTATCCAATTGCCCCTGTGTTTTCGCTGATATTTTCCGATCATTTCTTCCACTCCAATCCCTCTATTTTGTCAAGGGGGGGATTGCCTCATCAGCATCCTTCTAGTATAAATGGGAAGATTCATCTGATTTCTACATGCTCGGCTTGATAATCCTTCTTGACTATCCTTGCAATTTTTGCTGAAATTTGTCTTGTCTGTCTTTTGTCCTATTCCTATCCTCACTTAATTTCATCTCACATTCTTAGGGGGAGTAGGGTACATAATTTGCACTATCTCGTTGTTTAGGCTCATTTGGATTGAGGCAGAATAGTTTATGACCCAACCATTTCAATGCATGCCTTGTATTTATCTCTACTGATTTTATCAAACTATTATTTCCTTTTTGATGAAGTCAAAGGGGGAGAATAGTTTGATATGAGTCAGCATGTTCTTTTATGACTCATAGTGCTCATAGTGTTGCCATCATCAAAAAGTGGGAGATTGTTGTACCCCTGTGATTCTGATGATGACAAACACTATGACTCATCTAAACATGATGTCATATGTGTTGATACAACATTTATGTGATTTTGATGATGCCATGATATTGATATGGTTTAATGATGCCAAACACTATTGATGTTGCATTGATGGATGTGATACATTGCATTTTTGCTGACATAATTCCTCTTAAGATGATCTTATTATATGTAGAAGATGTGTGTTGTATTCTCTACAGAACAGGCTCTGAGAATAAGGCAAAAGGTTAAGTCAAAGTCATGAAGAATTCAATGAAGCTGAAAGAGCAGGTTGACTTATATCAAACTAAGCAAGGGTATTAGGTCGATGTAGCTTGGTTCTGCCTCGACACATCTGATGCAGCTGAAGAGCTTCATTCTGCCCCGACACATCTGATACAGCTGAAGAGCTTCATGCTTACTGGTTGATGCAGTAGTGTCACTACTGCCAGATAAGGTCGATGCAGAATGAGTCTTGTTGAGAGACAGGTTGAAGCAGCAGTTCGTGAGGTCAATGCATCTTGAATCTTCACCTCGATCAGATTGATGCAGTTGAGTACTGCCTCGACACAGTGATAGTCAAAAAAGCCAAGTCTTAGACACATGGTCATGAAGGTCGGTGCAGCTAAACTTTACGATGAAATAAAGTTGATGCACATCAACGCTTCAAGAACAATTAGGTCGATGCTGCTCGACTCTATAGGATAAAATCTATAACATCAGGTCGATGCATCTTTAGACAGGTCGATGCTTATGAAGCCAGTGATAGCTATACAAGGTAGGTGTGATAGATGTTATCTGTCTTAAGGTTGGTGCACCTTATGAAACCACCTTGAAGTAAGGTTGATGCGGTAGAAGAAACTGATGAGCTCCAGTGATAATTCAGTCAGCTCTATGCAAGCATAATTTAATCAAGCTAGATGAAGCCAGACATTATCTTACATGCTGAATTAGCCTTATTAGGACTATGTGAGGCTATGATCAGGCAGGTCGATGCACATTATGCATAGGTCGATGTCATGTAGAACTATATGCTAGAAGCTGCTTCATTAAGGTCGATGCATATCATAGGTGGTCGATGCTTGTGAGTCAGCGATAGCAATATAAGGTCGGTGCATTAATGATTATTACTCTTAAGGTCGGTGCACCTCAAACAATTCAAGAACACCAGGTTGGTGCACTAAAGCATTTCAGTAACAAGGTTGATACACCTCAGTTATGATCAGAACAAAGGTCGGTGCAGCTATTTCAAGTCTAGCATAAAGTCGAAGCAGCTAAAGATGCTATGCCTATAAGGTCGATGCATCTCAACACTTCTCGACAACACAAGGTCGATGCAGCAAATTTCAAATCTACCAGTAAGGTCGATGCATAAAAACTAGCCTAAGTAATCAGGTTGATGCAGATGTTCATACGCCATCAAGTCTGAAGATCCGAACTCTAGGTTATTAACTTAAAACCAGACCCGATTGAGTAGCTCGCTCCAGCGATAAAGTGGCACATGATCTGAGAAGATCTGACATGCTTTTTTAGAGATTTTTAGAAGAAGAATATTCTATTGTCAGCTGGACCAATGAGATTTCACTAGGTATTTGTCTCATCCATTTTCGGAGGCTCTATTCTATCTAAAGCTGTGCTGGAGCCGCTAGAGAGGCGGGGCGAAGAATAAAAAAAAAGAGAGGGCCTTCAGAAGATAAGGGTTGAGAGTGAGAGCTGAGAAGTGAAGAGAGAAGAGAGAAAAGAGTGATCGATATTGAAGCAGTCGGTTCCACATTGAAGAACTGTGTTCATCTGTGCTTGGATCAGATACAAAACAATCTTGCTCCTGCAAGAGCTATATTTGCTTTGGGTTTTTGTCAAATATATTTTTATTTGTTGTTTTCATTTTCCATTTTACTATTCTAATACTCTGTTTTGTGTTTGGGGTTCCTCTTGTGTGTTCAGGAGAAGGGAGAGCAATCTCCGGCATTCCCCCTATTTGTCAGAGGAAGAGAGGACATGTCCTCTGAGTGGTGAGCAACGGGGTGTTGCTAACATTTTTCTTCTGTGGTAGCAGAAGAAGGGAGAGTGGGTCTCTCCGATCACTGCGGGTAGCAGTGGTTGTCAGATCCTGCGGGCTACATGATCGGTGTTGAGAGATTTGTCTCCCTCAAGTCTTCAAGCTATCAGGCAGCGATTTGTTGCAGACTAAGTCTGCTTCTTACGTTTACAAGGGAAGCCTCACTCTAGTTGGAGTGAGGGGTGGACGTAGGTAGACTGGTGTCTGGTCGAACCAACTTAAATCCTTTGTGCCATGTGATTGATTGTGGTGTGTTTTTTGGTTGCTTATCGATTTATAATGGCATGGGTGATGCACCTCTGAGTTCTGCAATAGTTCCCTACCAAGTGTTCATAATAAGTCTCACAAGAAACTTCTTTGTGTATTTGAGCCCGAGTTAAGGTCTACACAGGTATCTGGTTTTATTCTCATCTTCATAGATTGGCTGAGTCCTAAATTCTTTGTGAGCCATTTTTGATTGAGCAGCATTCACTGCTATTTTGCTTGATACTGATTTAGACCTCGTTGAATCTGGATTCTTAATTGAGCCATTATTAGTTCATGCCTTCATATATTTCAAATTGAGCTATTATTTTTAGTTGGATCCATTCACCCCCCCCCCTCTGGATCCCTCCGTGCACCTATATATTCTATCAAGTGAGGTTTCATTGCACAAAGCAGAAATACCAAGCAGACTTAGTATGTGACAACGGCTGATTCCACAGCTTCTCACCCAAGGGAAACAAATCCCTTATCCTTCAATCCTACACCCAGTAAAATTGAAGCACACTGCGCAATGCAACATCTGGAGGATGATCCTGCCTTCTTATGTCTTCACAGAAGGTACCCCGTGAATGGCACCCAGCCACTCATGAACCTAGAGGTCAGAGCCTCTCACACTCAGCTCCAGCTGAGGGGACACCAGAGATCACTCTCCCTTCCTCTGATAAAACTCAGAGGGAACTAAGAGCAAATTTTAAACGAATAGATAAGAAGAATACAAATGAAATGTAGAAGTTCGATAGGAGAGAAAACACTGAAAAATAATATAGCTTAAGATGAAGCAGAAAACTCTTGCACAATAGCTAGCTGCACTCTTTGCTTTCTTCCTCACTCGATGAATCTCTATTTCTTTTTCTTATGGAGAAGCTCTCACTGATTTTTCTTTTGGGGAACGAAAGATTGCAGCTTTCTCTCACTTTTCTCCGATCGGGGAGACTGATATTTATAGAACATGGTATCATTTTTACACGAGATTTGGATCAGCCAAAAACCATTGGTCCACGTGGAAAAGAAATGTTCCAATTATTTTCTAACCTCTCTAGAAATTATCCACGTGAGATAAAGTTTTCCCACCAAGAGGGGTGTTGTTACCTGATTTGCCCAATCATCTCATTGGTCCAGCAGCGGAGGGAATATTCTAACGGTTTTTTATCCTTCTAATAATTTGTCATGTGGATTTGATTGCGTGCCAATCATTCTTTCATGAGTTCTGGCACATGATCCCAATTTTGTTCTTTGATCCTCTAAGTTTGATTTCTTGTTCCAACGTACCTTGCCTGAATCGGTTGGTCGATGCAATCACTTCATGCATCGAGGCAGGCTTAAAGAGCTTTCTAGCCTAGACGCTTCAGGTGTTTTGTTCTAGTTGCATTGGTGCAACACTTGATGCTCCAACTTAGTTACCTTAAAAACTCCTCACCATGACTTGGTGCGTCGGTGCATGTACTCAGATGCATCGAGGCAGGATTCTTTCTTATTGGATGTAAGACGATGCATCGAGGTAGTAAGACAGATGCGTTGAGGCATGGCTTTAGATTTGATTATGTGTCTCTCGCTGCATCGATGCTTCCTCTCTGATGCTTCGATGCAGAAATGTGATCAGCTGATTGTCATTTCTGCGTCGATGCAACTTTTCGGTTGCGTCGATGCAGAATTACAACCCATTTTTCTTAAGCATCGTTGTGTCGATGCATCTCTCTACACTTGCTTCTTTGATGGTAATTGCATCGAGGCATTGGTGGAATCTGACTTTCCCATATCTTCCTTATTCTTCATGATGTACCTGCATCATACAGAACCACCTGCATTTAAGACTTAATTCATTAGTCAAAGAATCATATTTGTATTGACATCATCAAAACATACAAAATGCAACAAGATCGCCACTTGTTTGGCTTAACGTGCATTTCTCGAGGCAGTCTGGAGATGACAGTCTAGATATGACCGCCACATCCAAGAGACGACCCTAGGGTGACTGCCTTATAAAAGTTGCGGCCCCCATATGACCATTTTTTGCCAGTCTTCTCCATGTTTCTATTTTGGGGTTTCCTATTAAATAGCGGTCTGGCCATGACCGCCATATTCAGGAGGCGGCCCTTTGGAGACCCCCACTTTTTGTTAGCTGTCCTGATGAGACCGTCATTTGCTGACCCGTCAGGTAGCTGCTAGGCTATGACTGCCACTTTCTGTTAGCGGCCATAGGGGTGACCGCCACTTGTTTTAGGTGTTCGTTCGTGTTGGTTTAGCTTCTGGTTGGCTTGGCTTTGACCCCTTGGTTAGCCCATTATTCCATAAATATCTTGGACGTCCTATAAGGGCTGTGACTGTGATATAGGGTGTTTCGAAGTGCCGTAATATCGAGTAGTGTACCGTGTGGTTTCGAGAGTCATTATGATTTTCGGTCAACCCGGTTGTGACCTAGTGGTTGGCACGTGAACTCGTGAATGTCTCGATTATCATGTGAGGATCGAGACTATGTTTTGGACGCTTGGATGTATCATTTTACCTTAGTTTACGTGCCTATGTGATTTGAGGGCTTTGATGATCCCTCATGTTTCGTGTTTCTCGTAATACAGAATGGTGATTCCGTTGAGTGGTCTTGGAGCCGAGGACTTTCATTATTACTGTTGTGGATCCGGCTGTTCTGTGCCGCTTCCATAATGTGTTTTATCATGGTTCTTGAATTAGAGACTAGGCTAATTAACGGTGTGTTACCGTGATGTGCGACGATCTTGACCTAAGTCTAGTGACTCAAGGATCGTTGTGTTAGCAGGTCTAGTTGGCTATCCTGAGTCTAGTGGATGTTCTATGCTGCTATGTGCTCCGAGTGTTAGCGACAGGTGTGTGCTTAGGCAGTCCACACTTCGGTGTCTCCATTTGAGAGTCCCTGTGTCTAGTGAGTCTCCACTAGTCGTAGCCTGACGACACTTTCCGTGTGTCAGCCCACTTAGGAGTGGTGACGGGGTGAGTTCCCAATAGAGACGGTTTGTAGGCTGGTTGCTGAGGTTTTATCAGCTACCGTGTTTCTATTCAGTACGGCTTTCCTCTTTACTTTTACTGTTGTTCCTACTCCTGCTGTTACTACTTTGCTGTTGTTGTTAGCACTATTATTTACCGCTTTTGTTTCGTGGTGGGGATCGCGGGACCCCTAGTGAGCTAGTAAGATGAGGCTCACCCCTGACTTTTCAGGTCTAGTTATTCTTCCTCATGCTTCAGAGGTGTAGTGCGGTGGTTCTTAGTTGCCAGCGTCGGGCTTCCCCCCACTTGAGAGTATGTTTCTATTTCCTATTGGACTATACTTTTCTTTGGACTAGACTCTGTTAACTCTATAGTTTAATAGAAAATGTTATTTTACATTCTACAAATTTAGCAATCCTGGTCATATTAATTTAATTGTCTACTACTTTATCTGGAAGCTCAATGTACTCCACCCACTCCTTTCATCCCTTCGGAGCCTTACAGCTCTTAGGAGGCCTCTAAGAATCTAAGTGGTATCGGGTTTACCCGGTATCTGGAGTCTGGGTCGTCACAGCTAGACACTAAAATCTCCCTCTTAGAAATTAAGTTAAGTAGAAAATCGAAGAAGTCGGGTTCAGGGGCCCAATATTTGAAATATCAGTCCGATCGACATGTCGATTATTCCAACACGATTGGAGATGTGTAAGTGACCCATGGCAGTTGGCGGAATTCAAATTGAATTGCCGGATTGAACTTGACACATAAATCAAACATTTAAAAATTAAGTTAAGTTGATAACCAAAGAAGTCGGGTTTGGGGGTCAAATATCTAAAATACCAATCCAATCGACGTGCCTATTATTTAAACATGAGCGGAGATGTGTTAGTGACTCGGGAGAGCTAATGGAATTCAAATTAGACTTCCAGATCGACTTCGAGGCTTTAATCTCCCATTTAGAAATTAAGTTAAGTTAAAAACTAAAGAGGTTGGGTTCAATGGCCCAATATCTAAAATACTAGTTCGACCGACATGCCAATTGTTCAAACATGACCGGAAATGTGTGAGTGACCCGTGGGAGGTGACGGAATCCAAATCAGATTTTTGGATTGGCCTCGACGCTAATATCACAAATTTAGAAACTAAGTTAAGTAAAAAAAAAAAGAAGCTAGGTTCAGGGGCCCAATATCTGAAATACAGGTCCAATTGATGTGTTGATTATTACAACACGACCGGAAATATGTGAGTGACCCGTGGTAGCTGATGGATTCCAAATCAGATTTCAGGAGTGAGCTGGGCGCTCAAATTTTCTATTTAGAAATTATGTTAATTACAAAACCAAAGAAGTCGGATTCATAGGCCCAATATTTGAAACTTTTGTCTAGTTGAGTTTTAATATTTAAATTTTTTTATAAAATTTATTTCATATGGATATGTCTAATGTTCTTTTATTTTGCATGTCTAATGAAAGATCCTACTATGCATTCACCACATGATGACGGGGGACGAGAAGGATGAGGAGAATATTTGTTGATATTTTTTGATATTATATTAAAATTGTACAATTCAATTATTTTATTTGATTGAACATTTTAATTCAACATTGTAAAATTTTTAGTTGTTGAGTGTGTGTAAGTGTGTGCACTGTAAAATATTTTGTTGTTGAGTGTGTGTTCTATGTGTGGAATGTAAATATAGGTTCATCTTTTTTTAAATTATGTATTTAAAAAATATAAACACTTTGCAATGTATTTTAGAGGGATTAGCGACCGATCAGTCTATCTCATCGGCGATCGATTTTAGGGGATTCTGCGACCATTTAGAGGTGAAAAAATAGTGAAGATTTAGAGTCAATTAAATTGTCGCTTATTTGCGGTGGATTTTTGACAATTTAGTGGCAGATCTTTAGCGAGGTGTCAACTGCGGAATAAATGGTTGCAGATTAGCGACCAGTTAGTGGCGAATTTAATTTTCATCACAACATTTGTTAATCTTTCTTTAGTGGCGGATTTGACTCCAAAGTTATTCTGTCACAAATTAGTTGTTGATTTGCGACAGAAGATCTTTAGCAGCAAATTAACAACCAGATTTTAACGGAAGACACCTTTCATTGAAAGAAAGCAACTAATCGGTCGCAATTCTATTTGCGATCGATTTACAGTGGATTTGCGACGGATATAGGTCGACCCAAATCCCACCTTTTCTTGTAGCGGAGGCACCTCATAGTAGCATACGGCATGAAGACAAGAATAGGAGCAAACCCCGGACCACCCCAAGATGGCATCATGCTAGGTGCACTCCAATGTCTGGCCAATCTTGGCCCCCGGGGCACGACCTACTCTGCACCGCCCCATGCGACGAGCAAGAGGGCAATAGGATATCTCGGTATACTCACCACCAATTCAAGTCTACATGGTAGAATGAGGTCAATCCGATCAAACATGCGTGAAGAATGGAGCGTAAGCAACTTCAAGCAATCTCGGGGGAGCACACATCACAGTCCACGCGGCAACAATCCCAAAGAATATGGAGAAGAAATTCCAAAAATGGGATTTTATAGATTTTCTCTCACCCTCTCTCTCTCCTAGTCGAAAGGACCAGGTACACTCAACCCGGGTAGTCCTTGTCCGGGTAGACCCTGTAGCAAGCCAGTTAATTAGGTGGATAAATAAATAAATAAAAATGTCTAAATAATATAAAGTTAATTCTATAAGTCATTGAAAATAATTATTAAGGAATTAAATAATGTTTTATAATAATTGTAAATGTAATTTTGGCTAATGCAAAAAACCTAATTGGTCTTGAAAAGAGAGAATAAATTCCCCAAACAAATCGTAATGCCCGAAATCTCTTATTTTAATTGGGTTAAATGAGATAAAACATAAGATAAATAGATCATAAAATGAAATAAATTCCTAATCCACCATGGGAGGGTTATTCTCTTGTGAAACCTTAGCCTAATTATGGTTAGATTAGGGGAGGCGGCGTTAATTAATTTTGGATAGAATCGAAGAAGTCAGAGTGAAATTTTATCCCTTGGGTAATACATCGAATTGGGACTCTTAGGGGGCTAAAATCAATAATACGACCCTAAACCCCTTCTAGCTAGCCCTAGTTGATCGTGAAGGCTACTAGACGTGGGAGAAGGGCATGCTTTGAGGAGAGGATTGAGGGGCTTTTGGGCATTCTTTGTGTTCTTCTTCTTCTTCTTCCTTGAATTGACCTAAGGTAGGTTTTCTCTTGGGCTAAACTTAATTAATCAAGAATACATATTTTGATGCATGTCTAGTTTGTCTTAGTGCATGTTTCCTTAATTTTCATCAATAGTTCTTTGAGAATTTGGAGGTTTAACCACGAGGTGTCATCGTTTTCCTCTTTTCTCAGCGTAATGAGTTTTCTATTTGAGATTACGTGCATCACATTGACCACATTCTGAATATGGTCGTGCGATAGACCACATCCTTTGTTATTTGGCCACGATCATGGTTCCCATTGAGACGACATTTTGTTGTTCTTTTGCGAGGAACGCAGCATCTAAGATGACCACGACCTGGCCCAAATTTATGTGAAAAATCTAGTTTTAAAGCAACATGTTAACTTCAAAATTTTTGTTTCAAAAGCATGTTTTTTCTTAAATCATGTCGTCTGAAATAATAATTGGCTATGAAATTGATATTGAAATCATGTTAAAATTTCTTAAGTGCTCTCTTGTGATCTTCATAAGCCCCTCACATGATTGATGCTATCGCCTTTTTTTTTCACCAAAAACCAACCAACAGAATCAAAGTCTGGTCGAACGCACCCGTCCCCAGAAGGGAAGAGTGTTCTCGCTCCCCCAGATTGATCCTGTGGCCCTTATTTTATTGACTGAATAAAAGAATACGATTGCTTCGGGGCATACCCCTGTTTGAACAATCAAGGGCTTAATAATGCCCATGTAATAGCTTTGGGGTACATCCCTGTATGGCCTATCTAAGGTAAAAGAAACAAAAACTAGAAGGAAAGCCCACTTGGCTACATACAGTTTCGCAGAGTGGGCATACCCACTTTATCCATCTTGAGCGCCCCCCTAGCCAAAATCGGGAGGTCACTTGTATGAGTAAAAATGGTATTAATCTGGATGTCACAAGCATGTGATGCTAAGGCATCCGCAACTTGATTGCCTTCCCTATATACATGCTGAACAATACAACCACAATCTCTTAATAGATCCAAAATTTTCCTCCACCAAGGCAAAACCATCCAATTGGGCGTCACTCCTTTATGAACTGCATCAACAAGTAACGCACAATCTGAAAACACAGCTGCTATTTTTAATCCACCCTGTTTAGCTATGGATAACCCATCATGTAATGCCCTCGCTTCAGCAAAAAAACTGTTGCCATAGCCATAGTGAAAAGAAAAGCCTATTAACAAGTTGCCTTTAGCATCTCGGATGCAGCCCCCTCCTCCACACAATACTGGGTTACCTTTTGAAGCCCCATCAACGTGTATAGAAAGCAAGTCCAAAGCCAGGCTACGGGTCACCAAGATTGGCTGTTTGACCTTCACCCGGGGAAAAAAACTGAAAACAAGCTAATCTTCTGGCATGGGCTGAAGACAAAGGAATGTGGAAGTTCATCTTATCCAAAACATGAGAAATGAAAGAAACAATGCTTCTCTTGATATCATTCTTGGGAGAAGATTCGTTGTCAAACCTGATAGTACAACGGTGCTTCCATATACCCCACAGCATAAGGATAATAGCATGTAAACCAATGAAGCTGAAGGCTGATTTCATATTGGTGGCTGTTAGAAAATTCCAGCATCGGATGGTAATTTGATCACTTAGAAAAACCTTCTCACTAATCAAAGGATGAATCACAACCACAGTTCTGTTGCTAGCTCACCAGAGATGAAAAGGTGGTTCAAGTCCTCCTGAGCAAGAACTTGACAGCAGTTGCATTTGGAAACAAGGGGAATGCCACAGTCAGCCACCCTACTATCCACTGGCACTGCTCTATGTAATAGCCTCCAGACAAAAGAAGCTGCCCTGGGATTTATGGAAGAATGCCACAGATTGATCCAAGGCCGCCTGTAATTACCACTAGTTCGGAGAAAGTCATATGCAGACTTAACTAAAAAATCCCCCTTGGCAGTGCCAGTCCAAACCCAAACATCTGCAGCACTGCTAAGCTGAGCTCTGTAATATTGATAATCTGAACAAAACTGCACAAATGTTTCATATTGAGGATCCATTAAAACCTCTCTTACAGAAGCTAAAGGGATACCTTGCTGGCTGGTGGACTCTAAGGCCAAGACCAAATGGAAGAGAGGCCCAATTCCAGTCCAATTATCCCTGAAGAAATCGATGTCAGCCCCATTCCCTAAGAACCACCGGGAATGGCTGGTTATGAGGTTCTTCACTTGATGAAAAGCAATTGAAGGAAAACCAGCAGGAAAAGGCTTCTTGCATTCTGAAAAGTGAGTTTTAATAAATCTTTGCCTAGCATACTTAGACCATAATGATGAACCATGAAGGACATTCCATATTACTTTGGCAGCCAATGCAACCTGAACCTAATATAAGTCTCTAATTTCGAGACCCCCTTCAGCCCAGGTTTTTTGGATTACCTTCCAAGCCACCCAATGTCGCTTTCTTTCACCTTCAGCACCCTGCCAGAAAAAATTGGCACAAAGTCTATCTATAGCATATATGACTGTTTTCGAATGAAACAAGCAGAGGCCAAATATATTGGCATACTACGGAGCACTGCATTTATCAACACTAGTCTCCCTGTCTGGGACAGAAATTTAGATTGCCAGCCTGCAAGCCTCAATTGTATTTTGTCAATAAGATATTTAAAGTCTGAGCATTTATATCTCCCTTTTTTAACAGGAATACCAAGGTAACGGAATTCTTCAGTCATGACCTTATAGCCAGTCAGAGCTTGAATTGATTGCCTTAGAGAAGGAGAGACTTTGGAAGATAAAGTGAAGCTACTTTTTCCAGAATTAACC
Organism: Amorphophallus konjac; assembly: GCA_022559845.1. Taxonomy (NCBI): domain Eukaryota; kingdom Viridiplantae; phylum Streptophyta; class Magnoliopsida; order Alismatales; family Araceae; genus Amorphophallus; species Amorphophallus konjac. The sequence continues at coordinate 102,826 of JAHNEJ010002454.1, read as the reverse complement.
ATCTGCCCAGAACATAACTGATACTTCTCTATAAAATTCAGAAAGATAATTATGTTCTGCTTACTGGCATTAAGGAAGACAAGAGTGTCATCCGCATATAACAAGTGGAGACCTGTATAGAATGTCTAGGCCCACTGTAACCCCGCAGCACCCCTGTTAGAAACATTTTGGAGAGGCCCCTGCTGAGCACTTCAGAAGCAATAATAAAGAGATAAGGAGCAAGGGGGTCTCCTTGCCTAATCCCTCTGCTAGATTTGAAGAAGCCAGCCATAGAGCCATTGAAGTTCACAGAAAACCAGCAGTTTGAAAGAAGCATTCCAATTAAAGAAGTGAACCGGGAATTGAAACCAAATTTCCTCAGAACTGCAAATATAAAATCCCATTCCATTCTATCGTATGCTTTAGCCATATCTAATTTGAAAATGGCATTATGACCTCGTACCTTTCTATTGATGTCCATCATCAATTGCCTGGCAAGAGCTACATTATCCAGAATATTTCTACCTTTTACAAATGCCCCCTGTTCCTCAGAGATTATGCCAGGTAGAAGAGGAGCCAGGCGCTCAGTGATGATTCGAGAGATGATTTTATATGAGAAGTTGCACAAACTTATCGGCCGAAAATCATTAAAGGACCTAGGCTCCGGTACCTTGGGAACTAAAGCAATGAGAGATGAGGAAATACTGCGAGGCAAAGGAAAACCCGCAAAAAAGGATTGGACAGCTTTTATAATGTCTGTGCCAATAATATCCCAAGTAGATGTGTAAAAGGCACCTGAGAAACCATCAGGCCCTGGAGAGCTTGTACCATTAAGAGACCATACTGCCTTTCTGACCACCTCCTCATTTGGGATAGCACAGAGAACTGAGTTCTGATCATCTGTAATTTTTTGAGGAATGCAGTCCAGTAGAGAATGGTCAATAGATGCTGCTCTGAGGAAAATAGTTTATTGAAGAAAGTTACAGCTTCTTTACAAAGGACTTCCTGTTCAGTACACCAAAACTCAGGCTCACCAATTCTTAGTCTGCTTATGAAACTCCTGCGCCGATTACAAAGTGCCACTACATGATAAAAAGATGTATTTCTGTCCCCATTCTCAATCCAGTCAATCCGAGCTTTTTGATTCCAAAACACTTCCTCCCTATAGAGAGCTTGACGTAACCCAGCACTGGCTTCATTGAGATTTTCCTTGTTCCTTTGGGAAGGATCAGAGTCATAGACTGCCTGTTTGTACCCCAGCTCAGCTTCTGCCAATTTGACATTTTGGAAGACATCACCAAATACTTCCTTATTCCATTTCCGAAGGGAAAGTCTAACAGCCTTAAGCTTGTTAGCCTCACTAGGGCACTAGGATGATCAGATTGTGTCTGCTGCCAGACATCAGAAACTACCTGCAGAAAGATTGATGGGAACACCACATCTTCTGAAACACAAATCTTGCAGGGCCAAATGATTGTTTGTTCATTGACAATAAGAGAGGAGCATGGTCCGATGGGCCTCTACGTAAGTGCTTGATCACAAGCTGAGGCTGAGCAGACTGATAATGGTTATTAAAAAGAGTCCGATCCAATCTAGCTCGAATATTGGCCTACCCAGTTCTATTATTTGACCAAGTCATAGCTGGACCAGTAAAACCCGCATCCATGAGACCAGCAGAACACAGAAAACCATTAAAGTCTGCCATAGCAGCTAAAGATGGACAAGTACCACCAATCTTTTCAGAGGACCTCAGAACACAGTTAAAGTCCCCTCCCACTAACCAAGAACAGCCACTGAAGAAGCAAAAGAAATAAGATCACCAAACAAACCTTGCCTTGTTAGAGGGTCACAAGCAGCATAAACGAATGAGTAGAAAGAAGAAAACTCATTTCCAGACTTCAGACCAAGGGTGATATATTGAGAGGAGGATTGAACAACCTCCAAAATATAATTGGCTTTCCAGAGGACCCAAATTTTGGAATCACTCAGATTATTACCTACAAATCTTTCCATCTTGAGAAACCTACTGAGCTGAGCAGCTTTGTTAAAGGACAACATTGGTTCACATATTGCTACCATGTTGACCTTATTGGTTTGAACTAAATGCCGAAGACATCTTCGGGAACCAGAGTTCCCTACACCTCTTATGTTCCAAATCAGAATAGGGAGCATCATAAAGATTGTATTGCCTTAGCTTCCTCCGACCTAGCACGAGATGTAGTTATAACCCCACCAACTGCATTTCTCCCCCTTCCTACTTTTCTATCCTGCAAAGGAAGTTTCATAATGGCATTGTCTTGCCCAGCCATTTCAGTAACTTTTTGACCAGCCCACTGGATAACTTCCAATAGAGCGCTTGAATTGCTTTGAACGGCTTCAACTTTAGAACTCTTTTCTATATCTATATCTTGAGAGGTCTGATTCAACTCTTTGGCAGGACCTGTCACTGGCCTTTGCAACAATTGACAATCCGAATCCAGGGAGGGAAGCTGATTTTGACTTGAAAAGAACTCCTGACCAACAGCCAACTGAGTGCAGCCTTCAGCAAATCCTTTTATTTCATTCACTGGACCTTGTACCTTGGAGATCAAAGCTTCATTAACATTATAAGAACTGCTTAATAGCAACTTTTTCTAGTTGTGGATCACTCGGAAGAGTGGCTAAGACCAATTGACAGTCTGAGTCCAGAGAGGGGAGCTAATTTTGGCTTGAAGAGAGCTCCTGACCTTTAGCCATCTGAGTGCAATCCTCAGCTAATCCTTCTAATCCTGGTTTATAGGATTTGGGAGAAACATGTTTTGACTCTTCTCCAGATTCAATAATAATTGGATCCATCGCACCACTAGCCAAATCACCCATGGTGCCATCTTGACAACTTTGCTTTTCCATTCCTAGTTCCATTGTTTCAGTAACCTGTTGTAGAGCTACAAACATATTACCTTGTGGGACATTGTTTCGAGTAGTTTGAGGGCCTGCTTGACGGGGCCTAAATAATTGTCTGAGAAGCCTTCCTTCTGGTGCTAAAACAGGGATACTAGAGCGGCGAGTTGCCTTGCTAAGCTTCTTCTTACAACCAGTCTCCGAATGGCCAAGCTTGTGACAGAATGAGCACAATGAAGGCACTCGGTGATAGTTGACATTTTGCCAGAACCCCTTCCCATCCAGATCAATCCACAGTCGATCTCTACGATTGGCTGACAAATCTAATTCAACACAGGCCAAAGCTTCTGAGGTGTCAGACATTACCAGAGTCCTATCATGGATTCTGAGAACAGTACCAAAGTTACTAGCAATTGATCACATGCAGTCCTCATGATAGAGGTTCACCGGCAGCGAAGGAAAACCTATCCAGACCGGAGCTGTGTGGGGATCTGCATCAAAATCAAAATCGGCCGTCCAGCAAAAGAAACGAAACAAGAAACCCCTAATATATAGATTCTTCTGCAGTAACAACTTCATAAAATCGGCTTCACTATCAAATCTCAAGAGCAAATGATGCGGGTTAAGCCTACTTATGACAAAATCAGAGGACAAACCCAGACGCTGCGACAAGCAGCTCTTTATATCAGAGAAAGTAGGCCGACCATAAGAACATTTAGCAACTATGGCAAATGATAGAGGAAGCAATGAGGCATGTAGATCTACCTTGGAGAAGAAAACAGCAGGCTCCCCAAGGTCCGTATAGCTTGGCTTCTTGATCGGGATAGCAACCTTAGTCTTCTGCTGGGATTCAACTAGAACCTGAGCAAAGGAGCGTCGAGGGCCAGATAGTGTCAACGAAACGAGAGGAAAAGGAACTCCTGTTTTCGCTTCTGAGGAGGAAGATACTCCGACCACGCCGGCCATGGCCGGTCGGTGGAATGGCGGGACACCAAGAACTGCAGCGATGGCAGGAAAGCTCTGGAGGGCATTATTGGTAAATTCCTAGATGATGGATCTCCTAATTAGTGTTGTTTCTGCTATCGTCATGTCCTATCTCTTGTTCATGTTCTGTTCTTCTCTAGCAATTGATTCCATCATGATCAAAAAGCCCTAGACATTAACATGTGATTTAAAGCTACTCCATACGATAGCCTCTAATTTTTATCTATTTTAAATTGTTAAAATATGTGTTTTGATAAATGACTTGTTAGATTATTATTTTCTTTTGAAGATCATGTCAACCTAGTGTCACGTATCTATATATATGTTCTTAATTGGTTTCTGGCATAGCCTTATTGGCGATGTTAGGACCCTCCGTCAAGTGTTCCTCCTATCGGACTGGAACTTCTTCATTAAGGTCTTCATATGTCTCCGTGAGTCATGGATTTTCACATGGACGCCAAGCTAGTTGTACCTTAAAAACTCTAAAAATCACTCAGAATCTTATCTTACTATTGTAAGATGTAGTTCGACCAGCCTATGGAATCCAATTCTATGGTTCTGTTCTATCTATCCTGAATGCAATGCACTTAGAGACCACGTTCAACCTATGCTTTCCTAAAGGCAACCCCACGATAGATACCATGATGAAGTCTTGTTTTCATTGTGGCCACCAGACTGACCATGTTCTATCTATCTTTTTCCTGATCACGGCCATGACCCTGACTGTGTTCAACCCAGTTTCTGATGAATCACACCGGCTTGTATGACCATGTTCTGTCTGAAATTTCTAAATGCACCTGTATGATTGACTGCGCTCTATTAAACTTCTGTTAATCTTGGTTTGACTGCATAAGTGTGATTTGGCCCATGGTTTAGCATGGTTACTCTGAAGTCTAGCAAGTATCATCTCTATATTTTGATCCTTGTGCGAACCAATGTTATTCTCCATACAAGCTTGATCATTTCTCTGAATTCCTTCAAAAATCATGAATCTTACTAAAGTTCTATACCTTGATTACATGAGCTTAATTATTGGAATTTTATTTGGCCATTATTGTTATATGGAATTATCTAGAAATTTAAATGGGACTTCGGTCCACCGACCCCAATGCCTGGACATATAGGGCTCTATCTGGTATTGGGAGGAGGGCTCGAATTACAGACAACTGTAGGAGTTAAATGACATGTGGTGTGGCATTGCACTGATATGAATTGCAAGATTGATCTGGATAATTTAATTGTTGTATGATTGACATGTGATATCATTGATATGTTTGGCCCAAATGGGTATTCCCTAATATGGCCAATCTTTGAAATGCTTCACTTGTTATTGTCCATTGGAAATTGTTCCATGGAAAAACTATATCCTTGAATTGCTCTGTGCATGTTGTTACTTCAATTCCATGTACTTGAATTCCCTGATCTTGTGAACCATGTCTTCATATTACCTATAGTAATTGTTACACAGATTTGCTTTGTATCGAATCATGTCATCATTTTTACATAACCAACATGTTAATTACTTAAACTTTCCTGATATAAGAGATATAAGTCCCACTGAGCTTTCGCCCACCTAATGTAATTTAATTATTTTTCTGGTAGTTCTGATGAGGAAATCCAATTTGATGTGGAGGTCTAAAAGTGACCGAGTGCCCCAATAGTTATTAGAAGGCCCACTTGTCTTTTCTATATTATTGAGTGTAGACTAAAAATATGAGAGTAATGTAATTGTGTCTTTTTGGAAATTTGGAATTATAATTTGAGTAAATAAAGAGTCATTTTTTAATACTTGGTGGAATGTTGTTTATCAATAAAAGTTTGGCCTTGTCAATTTTACAAAAAAAAATGGAGTTGTTTATCTATCTATTTGTGGATCATGTCAATTTGTTATTGCTCTGTTAGATTAGATATTACTATGGCACTTCGAGATTCCGCATCGGGATGTGGCGGTTTTGTGATATCAGAGACTAGGTTAAGATCCTAGGTTTTTGACCATAGGTTTAGGTTGCTACGACCATTAGAACCTATAACCTAGGTCAGTATCTTATAGTAAATCGGTGAAATTGGGTAGAGCCTTGGGTAAGTTCTAAAATATGTTTAAGTCTAAAGGAAACAAGATAACTAACTTCGGTAGTTATATTGTAGGAGTTTAGATTTTTGGTTGAAATGGTGGCGGAATGTGCTCAGTGGAGAGAAATGCAACGGACCATCCAAGGGTTGACTCATGTCCTTCAACAGGTGGCTCAGGGAGGAGCTCATCATGGTGCTAGGGATCTACATAGGAAATTTAAGGGATTAAATCCCCTAAGATTCATTGGATCTACTGATACTAATGATACTGAACATTAGATTAAAGAGATGAAAAATGTTTTTCGAGTAATGCAATGCTCAGATCTAGACAAGGTTCTGCTGGCCATATTTCACTTAGGAAGAGATCCTAGGGCTTGGTGGGAGTCTTTAGAGGCTACTCTGCCCTAGGCATAATTTACTTGGGAAGAGTTTTGGAAATATTTTATTAGCAACTATTTTTCTAAGAGAATACAATAGATAAAGGCGGTAGAATTTGCCTCTATAATGTAAAAGAGTTCATTCATGGTGGAGTATGAGGCCCAGTTCTTTAGGCTAGTCTGATATGCCCTACATTTGGTATGTACAGAGAGGAAGAAGGCAAAGAGGTTTATGAATGGCTTAAAGCCTAGTTTTATTCCCCAATTGACATCTATGGACATCCAAACTTATGCCGACATGGTTAAAAAGGCTCAATTGCTAGAGGATGTCTTGGTGATGGCCGAGAGAATAGAAGGGAAGGTTGTTAAGAAGGAACAAGCCACTGGTTCAAGAAGTTTCAAACATACTATTGGAAGGAAAATGCCTAATGATGGTAAAGGACTTCAAAAGGATAAGAAGTCAAGGGAAGTTAGCAAGCAACTGGTCCGGTTTCATAATCACAAGAAAGATGCAAACATTGTGATAAAGGAAGCCACTAATCTGATGAATGTTGGAGGATACTAGGAAAATATCTTCATTGTGGAAGTAAGGACCATAATATATTAGATTATCCTCTGATGAAAGATCAAGCCCCGCAAGAGAAGCCTTAAGGAGGACCAAGATGTCGAGGCAGGCTTCAAGCATTGTTGGAAACATAACCTATTAAGAAAGGAGGAGTGGTGGAAGGTACTTTCATCATTATCTCTAGATCTACCTATGTTCTATTTGATACTGACCCATTCTTTTATATCTCACCAGTTTGCTACTACTCTATCTATGGAACTTGTTCCATTAGAATCAGATCTTATTATCACCACACCTATAAGAGCTGGAACTGAGCATAGATTCTTTTATCCTTCTAGTGAGATTTTATTAAATGGTTACAATTTTTCTACTAAATCGGTATGTATGAAAATGGAGGGCTATGATATGATTTTTGGAGCTAATTGGTTGTCTAAGCATGGTGCTAGTGTGGACTGCAGGAAAAGCATGGTAACTTTTGAGAAACAACCTAAGCTTTCTTTTTCTGGAATTAGGCATTCTAGACTCCCGTTTCTTATCTCTGCTCTTTCAGCTCATACATTGCTAAAGAGAGGATGTATTACATTTTTTGCTTCTGTTGCATTGGTTAATTGATCGAATATAGAGGATATCCCTATTGTAAGAGATCATCCTACTGTATTTCCAGATTAGTAACCAGGTATTCCACCTAAGAGAGAGGTCAATTTCTCTATTGATTTGATTCTAAGAGTTGCCCTTGTATCTAATGCTCCTTATAGAATGTCGCCTACTAAGTTGAAAGAGTTGAAGGAGCAATTGGTTGAGTTGCTGGCTAAAGATTTTATCAGGCCTAGAACATCACCGTGGGGAGCACCTATCTTATTTTTAAGGAAGAAGGATGGATCCATGAGGTTGTGCATTGATTATTTGCAGTTGAATTAGTTGACAATTAAGAATAAGTATCTATTACCGCAAAGATGAATTATTTGATCAAATTTATGAAGCTCAATATTCTAAGATTAATCACAGGTCTGGTTATCATCAGTTGAGGATTAAAGAAGTGTAATGACCCAAGATCTAGATATCAAAAATAACCTGATACCATTCGAATCCTAGCCCGCCACCCACGAGCTGGAGGGCTCGGAAGAGTTATAAAGGAGTGTGGAGGTACATTGAAATTTAAAATAATGCAGGCAATAATTATATAATTAAAAATTTGAATAACATAAATAAAATTACATTTTCAATTAAATAATCTAACTATAGAGTCCAGTCCAACAAAGTAAAGTCTACAGGGAAAAGAAAGGTACTCTAACACCGAGTGCACACTCGGCCCAGCGAGCTGGCAACTATGAACCTCCGCGCTGCACCTCCGAACCTTGAGGAGGAACCGCTACACCTGAAAAGATAGGGGTGAGCCTCATCTCATTGGCTCAGTAGTGGTCTCGTGGAACCCTACAACAAAACAACGGCGGTAAACAACAGCGCTGGCAAGAACAACAACAGTAGCAGGAACAATAGCAATAACCTTAACAGCCGAAGGAATAGGCGTAACGAGAACAACAAAGATGGTAGTCGATGGAACCACAGCTCTATAAGCTACTGCTAACAGCACGGAAAGTAAACCCTGATCTCACAGTCGGGGGACCACTAAACTAACAGAAAACCCTACTACACTGCCAGAAGAAATATCACGACACCTCTATCGTGGAGGCCCGTCCTCACAGACAAAGGCCACACCCTAGACCACACGGTCACAGGCACATCACGACCTCACCATCGTGAAGCCTACACTGTCTATGGGTGACACCTCGGGAACTCTACCGGGAACCCACGACCTAGAAGTCAAGAAAACGCTTGAAAGTCACCCGAAGAACAATGAAGAAACCCATCTCTCGTGACAGGAGTATTATCCACTAGAAGCAAGGCCGGATGTATCCACTGATGTCTTAGTATGTGCCATAGGTGTCTCTTTACTCACCCTAGGAGGAAACTGAGACACCGTACAAGTAACCACCGAACAAGAACTAGCTGGGGTCGTGCTCATCAGCGCGGGTCTGTCGCCCCCAGTAACGTGTGCACACAAAGACTATACGCTCTAAGTTGGGTCATCTAGCTGGTTTTTCCCCCTAGCCCAGACTCAGGCTGCTGTGGACACCAAAAATTACACGCACAGATATCCAGCTCAGCCCAGCATTAACAATGGCACCGAGTGAAGAAGCCCCAGAGGGACTGGTCATCCGGACTCCCCAAATATGCACACTGCCGTGAAGCCGTCTCCTGAGTCACGATAGTGAAGAGAAATCAACCACCAAGAGCCCCCACAATCCATGGGCCTCGAAGAAAATTAAATGGGCCACAACTCGTGCTCACAACGGGCTCAGAACTGCCCATTTTAGCCCTTCAGCGGCACAGCCTTTTGGCCCTTCAGCGGTACACCCCTGGGCCTTCAGCGGCACAACCTTTTGGCCCTCTAGCTGTACACCCCTGGGCCTTCAGCGGCACAGCCTTTTGGCCCTTCAGCGGTACACCCCTGGGCCTTCAGCGGCACAACCTTTTGGCCCTCCAGCGGTACACCCCTGGGCCTTCAGCGGCACAGCCTTTTGGCCCTTCAGCGGTACACCCCTGGGCCTTCAGCGGCACGCCCTTGTGCCCTTTCAACGGCACACCCTGCAAGCCTTCAACGGCACACTATTTCAAGCCTTCAACGGCACACTATTTCAAGCCTTCAACGGCACACTATTTCAAGCCTTCAACGGCATACTATTTCAAGCCTTCAGCGGCACGCCCATTTGGGGCTTCAGCGGCACGCCCCTTTGGGGTTTCAGCGGCACGCCTTTTTGGCCCTCCTGCAGCACACTTATTGAGCCCTCCAGCGACACAGCGTGAAGGCGTTTCAACGCCCGAACGACGTGACCCCCATGCCCTACGTATCCTTGGTGTACAGTGAGCTGTCCAAGGTGTCAACCAGAGGTTGGGCCACGCAGGCTACTCCCCCGACGTCCAGGACAGGGGAAGTCAAACCTCATCATGACTAGCCGCTTCCCGCCTCCGACTGCCGTGCTCGAGGGCTCCCGCTGCTGGGAGTATAAAACCACTCCCATTTCGGCGAAGAGAAGGGGGGCAGAGAGACGGAAGGATACACACACAGAGGGGGACGGACATACATACACAGACACGCAGAGAAGAGAGAAGAAGGGGAAGAAGAAGAGAAGAAGAGGAGGGAGGCGCCTGCCCTCCCGCTGCTCCGTCCACCGCCGTCCACGCAAGGAAGAAGAGAAGGAAAAGAGAGAAGAGAAGAAGAGAGGAGTGAAGTCTGGGAGGGGAGGATCCCACGCTCCGTTCCCCTTGCCACCTTGTATTTCATTTCTTTTCCCTTTTTTTTGTTGTTGTCCCCCTTTTCTTTTGTTTCTCTCTTGCTCGTAGTCTTAGGTCGAGCATGCTTTGCAATGTATTTGACCGGCCACGGTCATTCCCTTTCTTTTATGAATGAAAGTCACCCTCCTTGGGCTCTCTATTGCTTCCGTTGGTCTGTGCCACCGTGTTCTTGACTGTCCATTTCTTTTCCCTTCTCCGGTGTTTGCATTGAGTCTTCGTGTCGATGGTTTCTCCCGGACGCCACACCAGCTTGAGTGGTCTGGGGCCACGAATATCTCCCTACAAGGCCCAATCCCTTCATCCGTGATAGCCCCCTCGGGCCATTTCCCCCTTCTGCCGACGTTTTCTGTGGGTTTGATCGACCTAGTAGCCCTGGTGCACCTGCACTTTCCCCCAGCGGCACACCCTTCTGGCACCTTGGCCGGCACACCCATAGTAGCCCCCCCCAGCAGTGCACCTCCCCTTGGTGCCCCAGCGGCACACCTGGCCTCTCCCTAGCCCGATACACCCCTCAAGTGCCTTGTGCTTGTCCTTGGCCGGTACGCCTTGACTAACCCCCAGCCCACCCTGTCCAGTTTTAGAGGTCTTTGGCTCATTGTTTTCCCCGTGTTTTCCGAGGTTTTATCAAGGTGTTGCCGCCCTCGGGCGCCCACCTCCAGTTGTCGGGTTCCGCCACTCCATGTGGGCGCGTTCCCTTATCTCCCTTACGCTCAGGTCAAGGGGAGATGCTGCCGAATTTTTGTTAGAAAATAACAACACATAAAAAAAGGGGCAAAAGGATGCAACAAACGAATGGGATAAGAAATACATATCAAAAGACAACAAAACCATCAAACGAATAGAACAACAACAGATTGCAAGAAGAAGGAGGAAAGATTTGTATAAAACTACGCAAAACTCAAAGAAAAGATAAAAAGAAAAGCCTTAAAAACAAGTAATAGAGGAGTGGACCTTCATCGGCACGTCCGTTCTAGCCTTCGCCAGTACACCCTATCAGCCCTCCAGCGGCACACCCTATCAGCCCTCCAGTGGCACACCCTATCAACCCTTCAATGGCACACCTTCTTGGCTCCTCACCGGCACACTCCTCCACCGTCTCATTCTTCCCCTCGCCGATACACCCTATCAGCCCTCCAGTGGCACACCCTATCAACCCTTCAACGACACACCTTCTCGGCCCTTCAACGGCACACTCTTCTCACCCTCAACATTGTTGTGTCCCTGAGGTCATTTGAGTCATTCTGTGGTCACATGGGTCATTCGACATCATTCTATAGTCATATGAGTTTTGTGTATTCTTTGTTTTGATAATGGCTTAACACTATTAGTCATTTTTATTTTCCACGCTCTTATGACTGACATATGTGATATTTTGTTCATGACAGAAATGCACATGAAAGCTCAATGTTGCGCCCTCGCACGCGGGGGTCAAGGGGGCAGCGTCCCTTGCGGGGGTTTCCGGGGGCGGAGCCCCCGGAAGAAAAATTTGCTTGAAGACTCAGTAATAAAACTTCAAGACAATCAAGGTCGATGCCACAGACATGAACGGGCAGCTAACGGACTCAAGCGACAGAGCTGGTGCGACCAACGGACCGAACCGGGGTGACCCGGGCTCTGCCCAGCTCGCGGTCGACCGCCCCAACCAGGGACCGCCAGCCAGTGGCGGTCGACCGGTTTTCCCAGGGATCGCCCGGTTGTATGTGTTTCAGTGGCGGTCGACCGCCAGGAGCCTTAGGTCGACCGCCAGCCCCGATGCAGCCTTGTTTGACCTCGAAATCCACCTCGTGGCTAGCCCCTTTCCATGGATTTGTTTAATCAAATCTTACCTAATATTCCATGATTTTTGGATCTGGTCTAGGGGGCATCTATGGACCATTCAAGGGTTATAAAACCAACACTTGAGGGGATGGAAAACCTAATGCTTCAAGGGGTTACAAGGGTGGCTGCAAGGGAGGTTGCAAGAGAGCTTGGAGACGAGCTACTGTTCACGTGAACAGTAGTTCGTGAAGGTGTTCTTCATCCAATCAAAGGGGAATCAAGCTCAAATCAAAGCCAGCAATCTTCAAGGAAGATTACATCAAAGCAAGGCTATCAAAGTGATCCAAGGAAGCCGGTTTGATTCAAGTTCTTCAAGGGAAATCATCTTCATCCATTCAAGTTCTTTCAAGTTCATTCAAGGTGATATTTCAAGCATTCAAACTCCTAGAAGCTAAAGAAGCAATCAAGATTCAAGGTAGCTTCATCATCTCCTTCATTAATTCAAAGAAGTTCAAAGAGAAGATCAAGAGAGAAGAATTGAAGGAAGAGGTACTGTTCACGTGAACAGTACTCCGTGAAGAACATTCATCCAATCAAGGGTGAATCAAGAAGATTGAGTTGAAGCCAAGAGGAGCCTTGTTGCTGATCAACATTTCATACAAGGGACAATTCATTTTCACTCATAACTCAATCTCTTGTTTTAGTTCCTTCACATTTGTTTCATTTTCATTATTGTTAAACATTGAAAGTGTGATTCATCCCTACCGGTGGTTAGTAGGAAGGCAATTGGAGGGTGTTCCAATTTACGGTTGACGTCCCTACGAGGTGGTGAGTAGGAAGGCAATCGGTGGTTTCCAATTTGCAGTTCTGTGCGCTGCACAAGTGAAGCCTCACCGGGTTTTGGTGAGGGGTGGACGTAGGGCTGAGGATTCAGTCCGAACCACCTTAAAAATCCTATCTAGCGTGGTTTGCTTATGTGATTGAATCGTTCTAGGTGCATGCTTAGGATCGAATTATTATATATCTTGCTTATCTTGTTAAGTGAATCATAGCATACTTGGAAGCTAGTTTCTATTCCGCTGCAATTTATTTTAACTAGCTATATAGAGGGCCACATTGCGAAAAGTGGGGCTGATCTATTCACCCCTACCCTCTAGATCCGCTGTCCACTACACAACAAACACAATGTATAGACTTTAGATTGATGCACGAACATAGCAACAAGCAATGTATAGACTTTGAACTACAGTGTACAGACTTTGAGTTGGCCAACGTACAGACTTTGGGCTGACCAGTGTATGGACTTTGAGCTGCAATGTACAGACTTTGAACTGCAACGTACAGACTTTGGGCTGGCCAACGTACAGACTTCGGGCTGGCCAATGCATGGACCTTGAGCTGCAGTGTACAGACTTTGGGCTGGCCAATGTACAGACTTTGAGCTGTAATGTATAGACTTTGAGCTGCAGCCAATGAACAATGTATAGACTTTGAGTTGGCCAACGTACAGACTTTGGGCTGGCCAATGCATGGACCTTGAGCTGCAGTGTACAGACTTTGGACTGGCCAATATAAAGACTTTGAGCTGCAGCCAATGAACAATGTATAGACTTTTAGTTGGCCAATGTACAGACTTTAGGCTGGACAATGCATGGACCTTGAGCTGCAGTGTACAGACTTTGGGCTGGCCAATGTACAGACTTTGAGCTGCAATGTATAGACTTTGAGCTGCAGCCAATGAACAATGTATAGACTTTGAGTTGGCCAACGTATAGACTTTGGGCTGGCCAATGTACAGACTTTGAGCTGCAGCCAAGGGACAATGTATAGACTTTGAGCTGAACAACGTATAGACTTTGAGCAGTAATGTATGGACTTTGAGCTGGCCAACATATAGACTTTGGGCTGGCCAACGTATAGACTTTGAGCAGGATGTGTAGACTTTGGGCTGGCTAATGTATAGACTTTGAGCTGCAGCCAAGGGACAATGTATAGACTTTGAGCTGAACAATGTATAGACTTTAAGCCGAACAATGTATAGACTTTGAGTTGGCCAATGTACAGACTTTGAACTGCAGCCAAGGAGCAATGTATAGACTTTGAGCTGGATAGTGTACATACTTTGAGCCGGCCAATGTATAGACTTTAATGAACAATGTATAGACTTTAAGCTGGCCAACGCATAGACTTCGAGCTGATGAATGTAGCCAATGTATAGACTTTGAGCTGATGAATGCAGCCAATGTACAGACTTTGAGCTGAAGAACGTATAGACTTTGTGTGCTGGTTGAATAGACAATGTATAGACTTTGGGCTAATGAATGTACGGACTTTATGTCGCAGCGACCGGCCAATGTGCAGACACACGCCCTTCGCCGGTACACCCTACAGCGCCCTTCGCCGGCACGCCCCAGCCCAGCTTCCCCCGGCACGCCTCGTTTGGCCTTTCGCCGACACGCTCCCCCTGCGCTCAACGGCACGCCTGATCCAACCCTTCGGCGGTACGCCCTCAAGCTCCTTTGACAGCACGCTCCCGTGACCCCTTCGCCGGCACGCTCTCCCCTGTTCATCCCTTCGCCGGCACGCTCGGCCAGGCCCTTTGCCGGCACACCTAAGGCTCCTTCATCGGTACGCCTCACATAGCCACCACACCTGCCCCTTCGCCGGCACCATTCCCCGGTATACCTCCCGCGAACCTCCAGCGGTGCACTCCCTCAGCCCCCTCAGCGGTGCACCCTTCCACCTTCAACGGCACGCTCCTTCAGCCCCCGTTTGGCCCTCCAGCGGCCCACTCTCTCTCCAGAAGAATATGTATAATAATAATAATAATAATAATAATAGTAATAGTAATAATAAAATTGATAAAAACTATGATGAATAAATAAATCTGAATATATATATGAAATAAACAAAAAATGTAAGATAATAATAAACAAAAAAAAGGAGAGAAAATAAAATAGTAATAATAATAAACAAAACGGGTAAATCATCCAGAATAAATACATGAGAGGGAAATAAGCAATAAATAAATATATATATATATATATAATTTAAAACCCAGATAAAAAATGGTAAAATCCACTTTGCAGCCCCGTCTCTCTCGTGACCCGGTGCTGAAGGAACAACAATGTCGCCTTTCAAAGATGGGCCTGAGTCTTGGGAATTATCCCAAAATGGCCATGGCCCGACCTCGCCTCGAGCTGACATTCCGATTAAGCCGGACTCGTTTCTCAGGCCGGATCCCTTCCGAGCCACTACTAAAATTGCCACACGCTCGGCAGACATTTGAACGGGTTCACCTCGGTTTTCGCCGCGTTTCTATTACGGACCTGTGTCTAAACATGAAAAGACCCGTGAGCAACCAATATGGCCGACGGCTCCCTCCCCGACATGGTCGTGAGCCGGCATTGCTCTAGGCCGATAGCCCGTTAAATCGGATTCATTCTAATGGTATTCGTTCCCGTTCTTTCATTGAAACTGCCATAAACTTGGCATACATTTGTACGGGGTAGTTTCCATCCACGTCGTACTTTCAACATGGGCCCTTGCCAGAACATGAAAAGGTCCGTGAGTGACCGACAAAATTAGAATAGAATGAGACGATTCTCGCCACACCTGGACCCCTTCCATGGGAATATCAATAAGACCTCCGTGGGCCACGCTTAGACCTCGGGTCCGTCCCAATTGTTGTCACCGTTCGGCTCATATCATCGGTCTATAGCCCGCTCCCTTCGAACACGTTTTCGATTTTGGAGTCTAGTCCTGGGACTCTCCCCCGTTGCCCTCCGGCATTGGAAATATTAATGATGCCCGCGCAAGCCTCGTTCGGACCACGGGAGGCGCCCCTGGTATGGTCTTGACTCGATCTCGCACCGGGCCAATAGATTTACCGATTTCCTGCTACACTAACCAAGATTTGACCGAATGTTTTCGGTGTCTCAGAATCATAAACTTGCCGTATCCTGGCATGCTTATGTTCCAGGTCCTCCCGCGACGATTACAATATTCTCAAGCTGGACTCCCGTCCAAATATTAAACGGTCTCCCGAATGACCGACACGTTTCGAACGTCCGCTTCCCTAGACACATGGCTTTTCAGCCGATTCAAGGGATATTCCCTCGTTGCCCTTTGGCACCGGAAATATTAATGACGCTCATGCAAGTCTTATTTCGACTGCGGGGGGCCCACCGCAGTATGGTCGCAGCTTGCTCTTGCACCGGGCCAACATATTTACTAGTTTCTGACCGCTCTAACCGAGGTTTAGCCGAACGTTCTCCGCTCTTCCGAATAATAGATTTGCCGTACCTCGGCATACATGCGTTCCAATTTTCCCGCGACAACTGCGATCTTCTCGAGCCGGACATTCGTCCGAACATTAAATGGTCAGTACAGGACTGACATGACCGCGAAGGGTTTTCTTCTCGCCCTCGCGCGAGGATTTCAATACCTCGTAATAGACCTTCCATGCAATTGATTTCTTGGCCATGAGGCCTTGAATCCCGACGATTAATCAAGGGTGTTCTCTCGTACGGGGGATGTAAATGACGCCGTGACCTTTATGGCGCGGCGGGTTTTGGTCCCGACACGAACCACACAATCGTCTGACCGAGTCAGATCGAGTGCACCGTGGGCTCTTCGGAGCCCGAATAAATTGTCACTTTGTGACTGGCACACCCATGCACTTAATAGATGAATCAACCATTCCCAAAGAGACGAGTATAATAAACGATCGAAAAGTGCGTCCACAGCTGCAAAGACAAGGGGCCCTGCGGTAACCAGCCTAAAAACCATCTCTCTCGGGAAAGCCGCTCTACCATTCCCGAGTTGGTCAGCATACGCATGCCGTAAGAAGACTACGACTAGTGCGGGGTCACTTGAGGTAAGACTTCTCGGAAGAATCCACTAGAGTATGGATAGGCTTCACGCAAGCCCTCCATAAGTAACTCAGAACACTGGGTGGCACAATGCCACTGAACTCTGGACAGTCCATTAGACCTACCAATCCAACGGTCCGTGAGTTACGCGACTCGGGTGAAGACCATTGTACAATACGGCTCCATGCCGTCAATCTTCCTTGCTCCGAGGGTCAGAAACCACGGTTAAGAATAATCTTTAAGGCAACTTATGACTGCTGAGTTCATTCCCTTTTCGAGGGAAACCAAGAAACCTCCTGCCCCAAGCTGGTAATAGAACTCACAGTTCATAGGCCATACGTGTGGCCCACATGAAAACCGCTTTCGGAGAAAGCTAAGATCATGCGGGGACAATCCTTCACACTTATACCGACACACGGTGACGGTGAGTCGATCTAGCGAAGAAAGGAAGCCTGGAAGACACAGGGTCATCCAGACCCTCTAAACCACACAGGCACGCTAACTAAGGTAACACGGTACCTCTGGACACCCAAAACCATGGTCTTGGTACCCACGGGGTGTCTGGGTCATCCACGGGGCCATAGGTCGACCCAACGGTCATAACCAGGGGCAAAATAGGCCAAAAAATTACCTTTCGATCGACCAACCAGCATGGGTCGGTCGACCAACAGGGGTAGGTAGACCTAACCCACAGGGTGGGTCGACCTACCCACAATCAAGCTGAACACAGCCTTGGTCGATCGACTTACCAAAGGGCTCAATCAACTAATGAGAATGAGGTCGGGGTCCCGACCGTGTTCACGTGAATGCGGTCGGCCGACCGACTGCGATAGCACAAAGGGCCATTCCATGGAGAACGCCGAACGGTCGACCGAACCTCACCGATCGGTAGACTGAAAACGGTAGAAAACCCTCTGGACAGAACCAAGGGGTCCGATTCCACGCCCCAATCACCCCCGAGTGATGGGTAAAACAAGGGGAACCCATTCCCCAGTCTCTGGACCACCAAGAGGCACCATTCAAACCCCAGAAACACGATCAAAACGATGAATCTGTCGCTCACCCCAAAATCATGCAGTTTAACCCCGACATGAAATAAACCACTCTCAGCTCACCTCAGCCTATAAAATTGCTATAAAATAGAGACCATCCCCCTACCTCCACCGAAGATTTCCCGCACCGAGGATACCGATTCCTCGTGAAAATGCTTCTCGAATCACCACCTGATTCTGAAATCCACGGACGAGCACCGCCGTGCCTCCTCCTCGATCCCCTCTCCATCCTCGACTGCTCGTCGCCCGTGTCACCTTCACCACACCCTCGCCTTCCTTTGTCGGCTACCGGAGAAGAGAGGGAGAGAAAGAGAGAACATGAGAAGAGAGAGGGGGAGAATGAGAGAAATGAGGAGAGAAAGGGGGTGGGTTGGTTTAAATAGAAAATGATTTGGGATTTAAAAATCCAAAAAATATAAAAATAGGAAAAAAATCATTCCCACTATCCTCGAGAAATGCACAACATGCCTGCAATGTCCTGGAGTCTGAAAATACGTCGGTTCACCCTACAGAGGGGTCCAAAGGCTAAACAACCAAAAATCCGTTTTAATCGTAAAACACAATCCGGGACCCATGAAAGCACTTTGAAACCCACGGATTCTGATCCAAAAAATCCGGGGCGTTACAGCCTTCCCACCTTACAAAATTTCAGCCTTGAAATTTGGGGCAACCACCTTGCCATAGGAAAAGAACGACTTATCCAGGTGGCAACGCTCCCAGACCACCAACAAAACCTCAATTCTCACAAAACCACTTCTGTAATAACCCGGTTTCTTGATGGTTTCTTGTTGGATCTTTGTTGAATCCTTTGCAGGTCTCGTAGGATCTTTATTGGATCTTTCGGGTCTGTTTCGGATTGGTTTCGTTGAGTTTCGGTTCGCTTTAGTGGCTTCCGAGTTGAGTTTGACGAGCCGTGTGGGTTTTTCTCTTGTACTAGTTACGGAACCCTACGGTGAGTTTGTTTGTCAATTCTCGAGCTCGTGGATGCTACAGCAACGATGTACTCTTCGAGCCGGTCGTTTCGACTATTTTTGCGTATTTTTCTGAATTAGTGCATTTTCGGCGCATTTTCGGAATTTTCGGAAATTAGGAAAATTTCCTAATTTCTTTTCTTTTTATTTCCTTTTCCTCTCTCTCTCTCCTCACTCTCGCGATCTCACTCTCTCTCTCCCGTTCTCTCTCGTTCTTCCCCCTCTTTGGCCCCGGCTGCAGACGGAGCGATCGTGGGCGGGTTGGCGAGGCTGTGGAGCTGTCGAGGTGCGCGATGGGGTGAGGATCGGATCGATTCTGGCCGATCCCGTTCGGTGGATTCAAAGCCGGTGAAATTGGTTCGCGAGTGGTTTTCGGCGTGGTGTAGTCCCTTCGGGCTACGGTTTCTTCGGTGGAGGTAGGGTGACGGATCCTTACTTCTCCATCTTTGTTTTCCCTGCCATTGCACGGCGTTCGGCTAGGAAACGAGCGTGCTTGGGCTTATTTTGCCTAAACCGTGATTTTCGTGGTTTTTAGGGTCGGCCGGTAAACGGCGACCGTTTGCGGTTCAGTTAGTTTCTAAATGACCGCAGGGATGTTAGAATCCCATCCACGTTGATTTCGTATGATTTGGTGTTCATTCGAGGCCGGTAGAAGCCCGGGAACCTCGGTGACCCACTTAGGGTGGATTTGTCTAAATCGCCGGATCTTGTCTTTTTGAGCATGCATGTGGGCGTTTTGGCCCTTGAATGTTGTCTTTTGTCGATTGGGTTTGTTTCCCCTGCGTTTCGGCGTGAATGGGGCGTGGAACGGGCCGATCCGGCCATTCCTCTGTTTTCCCGCCGTGACCGAAGTAGCGGTCGTTTCAGTGACCGTTACTTGTCTCTGACGGTCCCACGATAGACCGCCACTTGATTTGGCGTTCTTGTGAGTTTTGGCTTCTGGGTGTGTGACGGTCTTGGTCTGGCGCGTCACACCCATGTAACGCGCCTGAACCTGTGCGTTACATGCCGTTTGTCGTTTTGTGGGTTGAGTATGGCGGTTCCTCTGACGGCCTGGTCCTGGCCGTTACTTGCTGTTTGACCGACGTTTGACCTGTTGAGGCGGTGCCTCCAGCGGTCGTGTCCCTATCCGTCGTTGAGTGTAACGCGCCTGCCCCTGGCCGTTACATTCTGTTTTGACCGAGCTTGGGTGGTTGTGCCCGTTGGAAGTAACGGATGTGCCCCCGTGCGTCGTTGTGATGCAACGCGCCTGCTCTTGTCCGTCGTTTTCTGTTTTGCGCTGGGTTGAGGGTGGCTGTGCTGTTGAGGGTAACACGTAGGCCCCTGTCCGTCGTTTGGTTGTGATGCCTCTCCCCTGCCGCGTCGCTTTGGGAGTAACGCGTCTGGCGTTGCGCGTTACTTTGCTTTGGTTTGGGTGGCTGTGCACGTTGTGAATAACGCGCTAACCCCCGTGCGTCGTTTTCTTGTAACGCGCCTAGTTCTGTGCGTTACTTGGCTTTAGTGTGGTTTTGTAGGTTGTCATGGTGGTGAGCGACGGCCTGTTGCCTGTCCGTCGTTTGGGAAATAACGGCCCCGACCTAGACCGTCGCTTGTCTATAGCGGTCTAGGGCTCGTGCGTTACTTTCCTTGTGTCTTGGTTTTCTGCCCGTTGATTCCTGTGTGTCGTGGCTTGGCCTTGTGGTCTGCCCGTTGTCCCGTGGATGTCTCTTGACGTCCTATGAGGGTTAAGACTACGTTGTAAGGTGGCCAGGAGTCTTCTTACTTGCGGTAGGATTATCTATCCTATTTTCGCTCGTATGCTGTTGTTGTTTAGTTCAGGTCAACCCGGTGTGACCCAGTGGTTGACGTGTGACCTTGTTTGTGCGTGTCTTGGCGGTTCTGTCCTGTCCGAGACACTGCTTCTGGATGCTTCGAGGTGTTGTTCTACCTCGGTTTACGTGTCCAGCTATGCTAAGGGTTCTTGGTGTTTCCCTCAGGTCTCCGTGTGTTTTTTTCTGCAGAGCGTGGTTTCTTCTGGCTTAGGATTAGACCGATTGGCGGCTCGTTCCGCTGTTTGTGACGATCTTGCCTTTGACTCGTTCGACTCGGGATCGTTACGTTGTAGGTCTAGTTGCCTGGTCCTGAGTCTGTTGGCGGTTGTCTGGCTGCCTTGGTGCTTTGTTGTGCACGAGACAGGGCTTTTCTTAGCTGTCTGTGCTTTAGCACCTGTGTTTTAGAGTCCGTGCCTTGTGAGCCTCCCCTAGTTGTTGTAGCCCTAGGCTGTTTGCCGACCCACCGGGAGTGGTGGAGTGGTGGAGGGGTCCTTTTTCCTGTGGCGTTTGGTACGTACGGTTTTTAAGCTAGTTCGTAGGCCCCGGCCAGCGGTAGCGTCCTACCGAGGGGAATACTAGCTAGAGGCCTGGCCTAGGTAGTGGTCAGTGTGTGCACACGTGGTCAGGGACTGGGGACTTGCGCCGACGGGCGTGGCCCTGACTAGTTACTCGCAGTTGGTGCCGTTCCTTGGGAGTTCTGTTCCTTGGATCTGGTTCTTGGTGTGTCTTGTCCTTGGGAGACATGACACGTTTAGCGCAGTGTAAGTCGTCAGTGGACGCAGCTGGTTATTCTTCTGGAGGAGGGTGCTCCTGTCGCTTGGTGCTGTGACTCTCGCGTTTTCTTGCGCGTTGTGACCTTTGCGAGTTGCCCGTTCGTGGCTATACTCGGGGTCAGTGTTCTGTCGTTGGCATGACATTCTCGTCATGCGTGGGGCTACGTGCACGATGTCTCCTGTCGTGTTTTGTGTGTGCTTTCGGCGTCGATGTTTGCCTTCGCCTTTGTTTTGGCTGACGGATTAGGTTACCCTACTGCGCAAGTTTGGGGTCGACCGTCTGTTGCCATTTGGAGTAGCTAAGGGTGCCGAGTTCTCCTCGGTGGCCGTTGTTCCGTGTTTTATGGCCTCGCTCTTCTTTGTTGTTGAGCTCCCCTCTCCTGTCTGTTCCCTACTCCTGCTGTGCCTGTTCTGTTTACAGCTTTGTAGTGTAGCTTTTCCTGCTTTGTTGCACCTGCTGTCTTTGTTGTTGCTTCCGTTTGCTTTTGCTCTGTGCATTTTTTCCAGTGGGGATCCGCGTGACCCCTACTGAGTTTCTGTTGAGACTCACCCCTGCTGCTTTTCAGGTGGGTTTCATCGTCTGCCTCTGCTGTTCCTGGCGGAGTGCTCGCGTGCCGTTGTAGCTGCCAGCTGTACCTGCGTCGGGCTTCCCCCGACTTCTGTGTACATTTCCTTCTGTCAGACTATACTGTGCTAGACTTGTTGTCTTTCCTTTGGGCTTGACTCTGGTGTATAATAGTAATTTGAATTATTAATGAAAAGGTAATTTTATTTCTGCTACTTTAGCAATCCAATGTAATGAAATTTAATTGCTTACTGTTATATCTGCTGGCTTCAATGTACTCTACACATGCCTTTTTAACCCTTCAGGGGCCTCATCAGCCTCTTGGGTGGCTTCCCCAGTTCTTGGTATCGGTGTATCGATGTTATCGGTATATCAGTATCCTGAACTCTGGGTCGCTACAGCTGGTATCAGAGCAGTGTTCTGAGACGTTCGGAGTTTCTTTTCTGAGCTATCAGAGCGTTGTTGTGTGAAGTACATGGAAATCTAGATATACAGTTCCCAGAGTCTTAAGGTCCAGTACAGTCTCTTGCTGGCGTAGGTGTTGCGGTGTTTATCGCGGTGCTTTTTACGTGTGGTCTTGTACATGCTTTGTTGGCATTGTACGAGATGATTTTTGCTTTCGTCTGGATATGACGATGTGCTTCGTTCGGTTTTGAAGTTGATCTCGATCGTGTTGCACTTGGCAGTGTTTGTCGGTTGGCATGAACCTGCTATGCATTGTCCGAGCTGTTTTCTGTATTTTGCTCAGGTGGCTTATGACTTTTAGCGTTGGTGTGATGGCCATGCACGTTCTTGCGTTGCTTTGGTTGTCCCAGCTTGAGTCTGTTTAGCTCCTGATGTGTTTCGCTTCTGTTGAAGTGCTCGATTAGATTCCGTGTTAGAGAAGTTGCTCAGGCGAGCCTAGGATTTTCCCTTCCTGGTGAGCTGTTGTTGCTGAGCTTCTTACTTCTCGTCCCTTCTGGTGGAATCTTTTTCGAGGTGTGCCTTGGAATTGCTGTCTTAGTGCTGCCCTGTCCTGTGTCTGCTTAAGCGTGGACAGCTTTGTTTTGAGCCTGATCTGCTTCTTGTTGTACGGTTGCTTGGCTTTGGACTCCGTAATGGTGTTAAGAGCTGGTGTGCACCGTAGTTGTCGTGCTGTGTCTAGCGGCCGATGTGTTGAGAAGGCTCATTTGTTGTTCCAGGACGTTAAGGTGAGCTGAGACTGATGCTTTCCTCGTGCTTTGCGCTGAAGCTGGTGCTCTTCCCTTGTTGCACTTAGGCTCCTTGTGATCGGTTGTTCGCGAGATCGGTACTCGTGGCGTGTTAATTGCGATCTTTTGTTGATTGCGATGATGCCTGGTGTGTGCTGAGGTGCGATTACCGATGTTGTTTTGTTGCCTGTGCGCATTGTTAAGAGTGCAGCGGAAGTGTGTGGGTTGGCTACCCGCTTGTCGAGAGGTTTGTTCTTTCTCGATGTGACTTCGTCTTGGCTTTTTCGTGCCTTGACTTTGTCGGTTGCCGTGCCATTGTTTGTGGTTTTTCGGTGTTGGCATTGGCTTGTGCGAGTGTTGGGGAATTTGTCGGCATTCCTTGCTGATTGAATACCCTTTGCTCTGCATTTTCCTTTCTTGGGTGTTGTGCTCTCGAGGCGTGTTGCTAGTCCTTGAGGTACGTTCACCGAGATTGTTGTCGTTTCTCGTTGTTGTGGGTCTTCTCTTGGTGAGCAGTCTGATGCGTGACCTGTCTCTTGTGGTCGTGTGTTCAGCTGTCCTTGTGCCTTGATGTGACCCTACTTGCAGGTGTGTTCCTAGGCCCTGTGTGTTGTGCGGAGCCGGAATTCTGCAGGTGTTGCCGTTGTGTTGTCTTTGTAAGCGCTGTTTCTTTATGATTTTGTGTTCCTGCCTTGGACCATTGTCTTGTCAATTGGCTTTGCTGTACTCCCTTCTTGGGTAGAGTTAGCTTGCGACTCGATCAGATGTGATATCTGAGTGAGGATTGACTTGATGGTGCTTGTGGTCCAGTGGTGTTGTTGTCATTGGCGTCCTGTGTGCCAGGTGTTCCCTGTTACCTTTGGCACTGGAGCCGATGATGTTGCGAGCTGTCAGCTGTGAGGACTGTGTTTCCTTGTGTAAGCTGCTGCTTGCCGTATTGTTATTGTGTTTTCCGACGTCTATTGTTGTGGCAGTCGTGTCTCCTGTTTTGTGAGACGTAAGCGACGTTGCCTTTGCTTCGGAGGTATCTGTTGTGTTCACTATGGTGCCATACTCGTGCTGTGGACTTGCTGTCTTGGAAGCTAGAGTGTGTACCTGTAATTGTGATCTGACGGTGTTCCTCTGAGCTGCGTTTTCCGTGTTTGCGTTGTTGGGTTGTTCTCCCCTGCTTCTCCTTTGCTAGTCCTTAATTTCGAGGGCGAAATTTCTAAAAGGAGGGGAGGCTGTAATAACCCGGTTTCTTGATGGTTTCTTGTTGGATCTTTGTTGAATCCTTTGCAGGTCTCGTAGGATCTTTATTGGATCTTTCGGGTCTGTTTCGGATTGGTTTCGTTGAGTTTCGGTTCGCTTTAGTGGCTTCCGAGTTGAGTTTGACGAGCCGTGTGGGTTTTTCTCTCGTACTAGTTACGGAACCCTACGGTGAGTTTGTTTGTCAATTCTCGAGCTCGTGGATGCTACAGCGACGATGTACTCTTCGAGCCGGTCGTTTCGACTATTTTTGCGTATTTTTCTGAATTAGTGCATTTTCGGCGCATTTTCGAATTTTTAGAAATTAGGAAAATTTCCTAATTTCTTTTCTTTTTATTTCCTTTTCCTCTCTCTCTCTCCTCACTCTCGCGATCTCACTCTCTCTCTCCCGTTCTCTCTCGTTCTTCCCCCTCTTTGGCCCCGGCTGCAGACGGAGCGATCGTGGGCGGGTTGGCGAGGCTGTGGAGCTGTCGAGGTGCGCGATGGGGCGAGGATCGGATCGATTCTGGCGCGATCCCGTTCGGTGGATTCAAAGCCGGTGAAATTGGTTCGCGAGTGGTTTTCGGCGTGGTGTAGTCCCTTCGGGGCACGGTTTCTTCGGTGGAGGTAGGGTGACGGATCCTTACTTCTCCATCTTCGTTTTCCCTGCCATTGCACGGCGTTCGGCTAGGAAACGAGCGTGTTTGGGCTTGTTTTGCCTAAACCGTGATTTTCGTGGTTTTTAGGGTCGGCCGGTAAACGGCGACCGTTTGCGGTTCAGTTAGTTTCTAAATGACCGCAGGGATGTTAGAATCCCATCCACGTTGATTTCGTATGATTTGGTGTTCATTCGAGGCCGGTAGAAGCCCGGGAACCTCGGTGACCCACTTAGGGTGGATTTGTCTAAATCGCCCGGATCTTGTGTTTTTTACCGTGCATGTGGGCGTTTTGGCCCTTGAATGTTGTCTTTTGTCGATTGGGTTTGTTTCCCCTACGTTTCAGCGTGAATGGGACGTGGAACGGGCCGATCCGGCCATTCCTCTGTTTTCCCACCGTGACCGAAGTAGCGGTCGTTTCAGTGACCGTTACTTGTCTCTGACGGTCCCACGATAGACCGCCACTTGATTTGGCGTTCTTGTGAGTTTTGGCTTCTGGGTGTGTGACGGTCTTGGTCTGGCGCGTCACACCCATGTAATGCGCCTGAACATGTGCGTTACATGCCATTTGTCATTTTGTGGGTTGAGTATGGCGGTTCCTCTGACGGCCTGGTCCTGGCCGTTACTTGCTGTTTGACCGACGTTTGACCTGTTGAGGCGGTGCCTCCAGCGGTCGTGTCCCTGTCCGTCGTTGAGTGTAACGCGCCTGCCCATGGCCGTTACATTCTATTTTGACCGAGCTTGGGTGGTTGTGCCCGTTGGAAGTAACGGATGTGCCCCCGTGCGTCGTTGTGATGCAACGCGCCTGCTCTTGTCCGTCGTTTTCTGTTTTGCGCTGGGTTGAGGGTGGCTGTGCCGTTGAGGGTAACGCGTAGGCCCCTGTCCGTCGTTTGGTTGTGACGCCTCTCCCCTGCCGCGTCGCTTTGGGAGTAACGCGTCTGGCGTTGCGCGTTACTTTGCTTTGGTTTGGGTGGCTGTGCACGTTGTGAATAACGCGCTAACCCCCGTGCGTCATTTTCTTGTAACGCGCCTAGTTCTGTGCGTTACTTGGCTTTAGTGTGGTTTTGTAGGTTGTCAGGGTGGTGAGCGACGGCCTGTTGCCTGTCCGTCGTTTGGGAAATAACGGCCCCGACCTAGACCGTCGCTTGTCTATAGCGGTCTAGGGCTCGTGCGTTACTTTCCTTGTGTCTTGGTTTTCTGCCCGTTGATTCCTGTGTGTCTTGGCTTGGCCTTGTGGTTTGCCCGTTGTCCCGTGGATGTCTCTTGACGTCTTATGAGGGTTAAGACTACGTTGTAAGGGGGCCAGGAGTCTTCTTACTTGCGGTAGGATTGTCTATCCTACTTTCGCTCGTATGATGTTGTTGTTTAGTTCGGGTCAACCCAGTGTGACCCAGTGGTTGACGTGTGACCTTGTTTGTGCGTGTCTTGGCGGTTCTGTCCTGTCCGAGACACTGCTTCTGGATGCTTCGAGGTGTTGTTGTACCTCGGTTTGCATGTCCAGCTGTGATGAGGGTTCTTGGTGTTTCCCTCAGGTCTCCGTGTGTTGTTTTCTGCGGAGCGTGGTTTCTTCTGGCTTAGGATTAGACCGATTGGCGGCTCGTTCCACTGTTTGTGACGATCTTGCCTTTGAGTCGTTCGACTCGGGATCGTTACGTTGTAGGTCTAGTTGCCTGGTCCTGAGTCTGTTGGCGGTTGTCTGGCTGCCTTGGTGCTTTGTTGTGCACGAGACAGGGCTTTTCTTAGCTGTCTGTGCTTTAGCACCAGTGTTTTAGAGTCCGTGCCTTGTGAGCCTCCCCTAGTTGTTGTAGCCCTAGGCTGTTTGCCGACCCACCGGGAGTGGTGGAGGGGTCCTTTTTCCTGTGGCGTTTGGTACGTACGGTTTTTAAGCTAGTTCCGTAGGCCCCGGCCAGCGGTAGCGTCCTACCGAGGGGAATACTAGCTAGAGGCCTGGCCTAGGTAGTGGTCAGTGTGTGCACACGTGGTCAGGGACTGGGGACTTGCGCCGACGGGCGTGGCCTTGACTAGTTACTCGCAGTTGGTGCCGTTCCTTGGGACTTCTGTTCCTTGGATCTGGTTCTTGGTGTGTCTTGTCCTTGGGAGACATGACACGTTTAGCGCAGTGTAAGTCGTCAGTGGACGCAGCTGGTTATTCTTCTGGGAGGAGGGTGCTCCTGTCGCTTGGTGCTGTGACTCTCGCGTTTTCTTGCGCGTTGTGACCTTTGCGAGTTGCCCGTTCGTGGCTATACTCGGGGTCAGTGTTCTGTCGTTGGCATGACATTCTCGTCATGCGTGGGGCTGCGTGCACGACGTCTCCTGTCGTGTTTTGTGTGTGCTTTCGGCGTCGGCGTCTGCCTTCGCCTTTGTTTTGGCTGACGGATTAGGTTACCCTACTGCGCAAGTTTGGGGTCGACCGTCTGTTGCCATTTGGAGTAGCTTAGGGTGCCGAGTTCTCCTCGGTGGCCGTTGTTCCGTGTTTTACGGCCTCGCTCTTCTTTGTTGTTGAGCTCCCCTCTCCTGCCTGTTCCCTACTCCTGCTGTACCTGTTCTGTTTACAGCTTTGTAGTGTAGCTTTTCCTGCTTTGCTGCACCTGCTGTCTTTGTTGTTGCTTCCGTTTGCTTTTGCTCTGTGCGTTTTCCAGTGGGGATCCGCGTGACCCCTACTGAGTTTCTGTTGAGACTCACCCCTGCTGCTTTTCAGGTGGGTTTCGTCGTCTGCCTCTGCTGTTCCTGGCGGAGTGCTCGCGTGCCGTTGTAGCTGCCAGCCTGTACCTGCGTCGGGCTTCCCCCGACTTCTGTGTACGTTTCCTTCTGTCAGACTGTACTGTGCTAGACTTGTTGTCTTTCCTTTGGGCTTGACTCTGGTGTATAATTGTAATTTGAATTATTAATGAAAAGGTAATTTTATTTCTGCTACTTTAGCAATCCAATGTAATGAAATTTAATTGCTTACTGTTATATCTGCTGGCTTCAATGTACTCTACACATGCCTTTTTAACCCTTCAGGGGCCTCATCAGCCTCTTGGGTGGCTTCCCCAGTTCTTGGTATCGGTGTATCGATGTTATCGGTATATCGGTATCCTGAACTCTGGATCGCTACAACTTCTCTCGAGGGCCACAGCCAGACTTTTACCACAAAAAGAAACATCTCGCTTCACATCGCTATGCATACCAATTCCCAAAGCGAGCTTTGCACACAAAAGAATATACGTCTGGCATCACCTCAGCCACAATGAAGTTCCAACCATGCCATCGCTGCCACCATCTCGCTCACCAAGGAGATTCAATCCTCGTCACGAGAAACCACCACCGATCCAAATCCCATGCTCAGTGGACCAACCAAACATCAACTTCTCTACCTACTGACTGACCTCATGCCCTACACAAGGGATAACCATCGCTGAGCCTTGACCAGCTCACACAGTCATTTCAACTGACTGCCACACATCCGTCGGCTCCACGCCATGAAACATCTCACACCTCGCAAGCCGAACGCCAAAATAGCACTAGACCAGCTCCAATCCGAATACAACCTTCATCAAATCCCAGATCCAATCAAAGAAAAGACACATATGATAATCGGCCACCCAAGGCCTCGCTTGAACACAGCGCTCTTCGTTCTCAATCCACTACAACTGGCATCTTTTGTCTATGATAGCCCATTAGCCAGTCACCAGTTACTCGCCAACGGGAAACCCTCACTGGCTCAACTTCCCCTTTCCTGCTCTTTTACCATGCCAGATAAACATATTTCAAATCTTGATAGGCCATCTGTTGACTCTTACACTAACCATTACTGCATCTCCAGTCGATCCTCACTCGGACACTGCATCCGATCCTGATCCTCTTGCCAACTCTACCCTCTCAAGGAAGCATGGCGAATACAAATTGATAGGATTCTGCAATCCTCGGTTCACAACAATAGTAGACTCAGGCTTATAGGAAAATCCTCCCACGTTGGTCACAAGACCAAGGCTCTTATTCGACAACATCCCTCCAGGGACTTCCATACTCAGGCATCGTCCATTACATGGTCTCATCCCATCGTCATCACAATTATTCCAAATGGACACCTGCCAATCCCCGACTCTACTCTCACCACTGAGCCACATGACACAACCTGAACAAATCACGGCACATATCCCTAGGACATAAAAGTACCCTCTACTACCATAGCAACCTGGTCGATGACGTCGCGACCAATGCACATAGGTCTCCAAACATCACAGATCCTTACCACAACTGGGTCCTTTTCACAACATTCGGAACGCTTGGACTTACTTGGGCCTCTTCTAGACATTACCACAACTGAGCACTCGGCTAGCCTCACCAACGGCTCACAGCTACCAACTGGGACTCACAATCATCTCTCAGGGATCACATCTCTAAGACCATGATTCCAACCCGAGGACACAACTTACAATACAAGTCGAGCACATAGCTTACTGACTCCGACCATC
This sequence comes from Amorphophallus konjac, assembly GCA_022559845.1. Taxonomy (NCBI): domain Eukaryota; kingdom Viridiplantae; phylum Streptophyta; class Magnoliopsida; order Alismatales; family Araceae; genus Amorphophallus; species Amorphophallus konjac. The sequence continues at coordinate 73,283 of JAHNEJ010002454.1, read as the reverse complement.
GTGTCCTCGTCCTCTGCCTGACTATATTTTCACAACCTCCAATCGGGTCTAGCACCAAACACCTGACACAGCTTCTATCAAATGAACAGGGTACCCCTGTGTGCCCACTCACCGTCATATTTCCCTAATTCTCCATCCTGTCAGTGCCACAAACCACAATGCCTCAAGCCATAGCACGGTGATTGACACGGCTCACACAGCCAGAGACAATCTCACAGCGAGGAACCAATCCTCCGATGCACTACTAATCCTCTGAAATCTGCCCGTAGTAACCACTACTATGATCCTGGACCTGTGGGTTATGGGCCCACCAAGCTTCCGCTGTGCACTTTGACCCACACGCGCAACCATTACAATGACTCGGAATCTTCCATTTCGACAATCTTCAACTCGACTAGCTAATTCTAGAAAACAAGGTGAGGAAAGCTCAATTACCTCGAACCTAGAGCACATATTCTTTCTCTTGATCTAGCAATCCTCTACAACTCTGCAGGCTTAGATCCACAACTCATCAAAAATCACAACACCAGCCACGAATTCTCGCAAGCACATCCCAACTGGCACTCATCCTTCCAGAATGATGCCAACGTACCCTTATGCATCAAGGGAATGGGCATCGCTTCTCACAGGCAACCATACTGCCAAAACATAAAACACGTCTCGCACGAACTTCATGGCACACAAAAAGGAGGCCAACCAATTTGAACATGCGATGCAAGACGATGAAATTTGGCAAAAATGCGATCCTCTCCTGCCAAGGAGAAACCAACATACCTTCTACACAGTGGGAGATCTCTACGCTTGACCTGACCTTAGACATCACGCATGTTGGGAATCGCACCTTCTAGCACCCAGAAAAATCATCACTTCTGTCAGGTCAGCTCCTCCAACAACACTCGCCAAGTGTCCCATCAGACCACACTCATAGCACCTCTCGGCACACCATCATTGCAATTCCCCAAACTGCAACTCATGACGCCTCGAGCACTGACTCTACTGATCGTCAGCCACACTCTGCTGCAACAGTTGAGCTAGCCGCTACCACACACTCGGTACCTATGCCTGCCTCTGATCTCGGAACTATGAACATGCCAAAACACTTACTGAAGAGTGAAGAAACCATTAAAGATGCCAATCTCAAAGGCTAGTACACATCTAGCCACCGAACATTATTCTCTCGAATTTGTCCTTGCTAACACCAATCCATTCTCAATTCTCGGGTCCTAAAAATATCCATCTCTTGAGCTGCCACCGCGTGGACTACCACGCCAAGAACCATGACACGAACCATGATCGGCACTTGCCAACGATCATCCTCAAGTCCCAAATCTACCGCGGAACCTTCACATCTCATCTGTCGCCTCGAACGACACATCCAAGGTAATGCATAATGAACCCCAAATTCCACAATCTGGGCAACGAACCAAGCCTCCGCCACACAATCTTGAATCTAATCGAAACCTAACGCAGCCCACTCACACGCAAGCGCGCAAGACTTAGAACTCACTGGGACAACTCTGCCCCAATCCTGTCTCAAAATCTACAAAAATTATTAGGATCGGCATGTCATCTTCAACGCCACAGAGCATGACAAGAAAATCAGGCTCGATAATCAACAGCTCACCAGGAAGATCCTCTACTCGTTCGAGCACATCTCTAGATCAGAGCGCCCGCTCTACCACTTCAAACTATGACCTTGACACCTCAGGGGCTGGCTAAACCTCAAGCTCGGGTGGCCAAAAATGATAATAACTCCCTCAGAGCACACTCATCACCACCTAACTACAAACAATCCACGCCAGCCACCTGACCTCACCGCCGATTCCTCGAACGTGGCATAACCGGGGCCACCACCTCAAGGGAAGAAAGCTATCTATCTCATTCCTCAGGCCCAACATCGGCACTCCAATGAAAATGGAAACCACCTTCACAGAGCCAACACCGTACACTTTTAACTCTCACGCGAGAAACAAAGCGGTAAATAAACACAAAAACCCTATGACAACTACCGACTGTAGTGGATCTTATGGATTCTGATCACTGCAATTATCTCGATTCCCATGTACATCAACAACCACTACTCTGATACCATATGTAATGACCCAAGATCCAGATACCAAGAATAACCCGATACCATTTGAATCCTGGCCCCGCCACCCACGAGTCGGCGGGCTCAGAAGGGTTATAAAGGGGTATGGAGGTACATTGAAATTTAAAATAATGTATGCAACAATTATATAATTAATATATATATAATTACATTTTCAATTAAATAATCTAACTATAGAGTCCAGTTCAACAAAGTATAGCATACAGAGAAAAGCAACGTACTCTAACGCCGAGTGCACACTCGGCCCGGTAAGCTGGCAACTACAAACCTCTGCACTGCACCTCTAAACCTCGAGTAGGAACTGCTACACCTGAAAAGACTGGGGTGAGCCTCATCTCATTAGCTTAGTAGGGGTCTCGCGGAACCCTACCACAAAATAACAGTGGTAAACAATGACACTGGCAAGAACAACAACAGTAGCAGAAACCCTAACGGTGGAAAGAACAGCCGTAACGAGAACAACAAAGATGGTAGCCGATAGAACCATGGCTTTATAAGCCACTGTAGCAACTCGGGTTTACGGATCCGACCATTTCGGGTTTCGGAACAATTCCATGTACGGGTTTTAGATCGGTTGATTCAGAATTTATAATGAAAATTAATTGAGTTAGAGTGGAAATTTATTAATTTATATTGAAATGGTTGTAGAATGGGCATTTATGCAATATTGGTCATTTGAGGGTTTAGAAGAAACCCTATTTTATTTTTTTTCTAAAAACCCTAAATCCCCTTCTTCTTCCCCACGATCGAGCCCTCCTCTCTCCCACAATGGAACCCTCCCTCTCTGCCTCTCCCTCCTTCACTTCAGTGGCCACAGAGGTGTGGAGGAGCGTGGAAGACGGCATGGACGGCGCGTGGCAGGCTCGGGAGCGCGTGAGATGGCAGAGCTTCGTGGAGTTCGTGGCTAAAACGAGGTGGAATCGCGAGGAATCGGCTTCCCTAATGTGGTAAAGCGTCGAAAGAGGTAGGGGGATGGATCCCTAGCTCGTTGTGGTGGTTTTCCAACGATTTTGAGCCGATACGAGCGAGAATGACCGTGTTTGGGCATGTTTAGGTTGAATTCATTTTGGGGTTTGAGCGGTGATTCCCGCCAATCTAAGCGGTGATTCTTGATTCAATCGCGAGTTTATGATGTGTGGGAATGGCAGAATGTAATTCCCCTCCATTCATTTGTGTTTTTCTCAAGATTCGAGGCCGACATGAGGCCAGATGCATGTTGTGGAATGTGATGCATGTGTTTAGGGCAATTGATGTATTCACCCCTTTTTATGCCTTTTTTTTTTATTTTTGGAGTCCTTCTGGTGTGCGGAAGGCAAAGAAAGAGGTTTAACATGTTTTCCCCTTCGTTTGACACGAACGGGGTGTGGAACGGACGATCCCGTGCAGGTTCGCAGAAGTCTGGTATCGTGACGTGATCGTGATCACCTTGTGTATAGAACCCCGATAAATTATAGGGATAAAATCCATAAATTCTATATGTATATAGTTAAGAAGTTCAACCCAATAGTTAAGGGGCTTGAAGAAAAGGGAATCTCGTAAGTGGGCTGTCTCCATTAAACCTATATATGTATATATAAGGCCATTAGTTAGCACTAATGGGCCCTATTAAAACCTAAAAGCCTTAAAACCAATAGTTAATGGGCTTATAAGAGAAGGAAATCCTGTAGGTGGTTAAGTGGGCTTTTCCATTAAACTAATATATGTACATATAAGGCCATGGGCTCCCGCAACAACAATTAATGTAAGGGCCATTAGCTTGGTTAAAGGGCTCTTACCCTAAACCCATGTTATTAAACCTTGTCCAAGACCTGTTCGAACAGACGTAGAAGGCTAGGTCGACCTCACCTGTTAGGATTTTTGGACGATCAAAACTTGGGTAGCGGCTGTAGTTTTAGAAACGATCAGGCCAACCTTGGCAGTTTTAACCAAACTAGGATTCTCTTCCGACTTACGACTCTATGATTGGCAATGTGATGCGGGATGATATGCGACTCGAGACTAATTTAGAAGTAAACCTGAGACTCTAGGCAAGGTCGCGACTCGTCCCTAACAAGAGAAGCGTGTGGATCTACGCAGATGAGAAATCGACAATGAGTCAGGATGGTCAACACTCCTTCGTGCCCAGATCGAGTCATGGGATGGGTCACGCTCTCACTCTCACAGCGGTGCTAAAAATTTATCAAGCTACATATCCTAACACTCACTAGCAACGGCAAATAAACACATACAAAGTAAGCAAATGCCGGGGGAGATAGAGGCGATACCTCCACACTCTAGGAGTGGGGAAGATGATCTCGGCCAAGACCCGTACTCCCGGTATAGTAAATAATCAATAATTACATCAATGAATTTTACTATCCACTCCACGCAGGGAGGTAAAGGGCTACACGTGGGACCCGGGAGTACCGATCTTGGGTTGACAGGTAGCAATCTGGAAGACTCGGCACTATTCAAACTCACTGGGTAGCAAGCGAGTTGGGCACGTGGGACGGCGGCTTCCGGTCGACTTCTGGTCGAGGCGGCTGGCTGGGATGTCGGTGGAAGGCTCCTCTTCGATGACTGAAGTCGGCGGCAGCTGAATCGCAGCCGGCGTATTTTTGGAGGAATTACTCGGTGGACTACTCTTGCTGGCCTGTCACGGGATAGATCTGCGCGCTTCCATGAAAACGGTCACCACGCCCAGATCCGGTGTCGGATCGGGACGAAACTAGCGCCGTTGCGAAGGGCACTCATAGAGATTCAACATATGTGAATTTTAGATCTATCCAATGGTCTGGATCAAAATGAAAAACTCTGTGTTCTGTAGTTGTTTCTGGCTCGGAATCTAGATCAAGCAGGACAGAGTGAGATCTGCCTGAAAATGAATTTTGACCGAAGGGAAGTTGGAAAATATGGACTTTGAGAATTTTATGGGTAAGAGGGGGGGAAGTGGGGATCATGCACAAATATTTTGGTATTTTTATGAGATGGTTTAAAGGGTGGAAAAATTCGTGGATCTGGCTTCTATCTCACAGATCTGCTGATTGGCAGACTGTAAGGGGTGGAGAGATGTGACTGGGAGGAGGGGCAAACGGAGGCTGATTGAGGTGAAAATTAAATTGGAGGAAGGGGATGACGGGGGGAACCAACCATCAAAATTTGAGGTCGATCAAATGGCTGTATTGGGTGAGCCAACCTGATCTTTCACCTTCCGTTCTAAAATTCATGGTTCAGGACAGCAGGCCGGAGAACGGGTTGTGGCGGCTTGTTGGCGGCTCCGATGGGGGCGGCGGTGGCTGAGCTTCACACCCAAGGGGAGGGATAGAACATGGAATCACTCCAAGATTTAGGGCATCACATCCAGATCTACTGCAACTCTCACAGCTGCAAGAAGGGGGGAGAGAGGGGCACCCAAGGGCAATTGCACAAAATGCTTTTCTTCTTCTATTAATTCTATGAAAATAATGAAATACAAGTGTTTTATAACCCTAGGTAAAATACCTTAACTAACCTCAGATCTAGGGTTAGGGAGGGGCAATTAGGGGATAGAATATTATTCTCCCATGTGGTCAAATTAACAAAATATAAAAAAGGGGAAAATGGGGGGCGCCCTCCTCTAGTGGCCAAGTGGGAATTTTCTACCTTGGTCCAAGTCCACCTTGGACCATGGACCAGCCCCTATGGGCCCTAGAAGTTAGGTTGCCCAATGGGAGAGAGGGTGGGAGTCCTGCCGGGCCTACGTGGCCTTTTGTAAAGAAACCGATTAATTCCTAATGACTAACCCATTGGCTTATAATTACCTTACAAATGAAAACTCAATTGACTCAAGGATAAAAATGCAAACAAAAAATGTTAGATACCTTGCTTTGATGCCACCATCAATTCTCCCCAGGTGGGAGAAACTTGACCCCGTCGAGTAAGGGGTGCGACTGCTCAGGTGTCGCTCCTGCGGATCTGTATCTCTGCTCGGGTGATCCACATGTCATCGGACGTGGGCCGTACTCTCCACCGTACCAGGTAGTGCGGGTACGCTCCACTCCTATTAATCATCACATGCTCATCCCTTATATGTTCTATATGCTCACGCTGCTGTGGAAATGAGGCTAGTGGTGGACACTCAGGGGTGAGGTCACTCTTAAAGGGGAGGAGACGGCTCAAAGACTCACTGGGAATCACCGCTAGGTCCCTGTAGGTGATTAGATCCGAGACATTGAATGGTAGAGATGATCCCATATTCGTCAGGTAAGTCCACAACGTATGCATGAGATCCGACTTGCCTCACACTCAAAAGGGACTGGCACTGCGAGCTTGCATTAGACCGACTCGACTCGACGTATGCAGACTCCCAATAGACTGTACGAAACAAAGACTCACACATGACCCTAGGCAAACCTAGACACTCATAGTAATACTATGATTGACGACGAAGAGACACAAACACAAGGGACGTACTAAGGAAGACTCAGTAAGGCTGGTGGATACCTTCTACATACACCAGGTGTAAAGATATGCTGACCCACAATTTGATGCCGTGAGTCTCAACCCTCATCAACCGTCTCCGATTCACGAAAACTCGTCCTCGATTACGAAAGTGTAAGAGGATAAGGAGGCGGGTGACGGTAAGGTAATCTGGATGTTTGGTGTGGAACATGGAAAATGGGAAGTCCGGGCATTGCCTCTTGAACGCGTGGCAGAAATCAGACCATACCGCGTCAACATAGGGCTTCGACAGTGGTACAGTAGTCACTAGCGGCTGCTCCACTGTAGGAGAGACGGGCAAAAGAGGGACGGATGACTGCTGCTCAAGAGTGGCTAGCATGAGAGAGATGGTAGGCTAGTCAGGTCCATCGAGGAAAGTTGGGATGGGTGACAGCATGGGGTCAACGAATGGCACATCCACCGTGGACAAGGTAGGCGGGGCAGACAACTTCGGGACGACCGATGACATAGGGGTGACAAATAAGATAGAGTTGTTGGCTGGCGCCTTACCTTTGCCCACTAGGCACTCTTTGGGATCACTCTCTAACCCCACAACCTCAGCGAGGTACTCCTCGGACAACTCTTGGTCAGCCTCATAACTCACTAGAATAAGCCTGCGTGGGGCATCTTCTGAGTGTGTGTCCTCTAAGATTGGGGAATGTGAAGGACACTGGTCGGGGAAATGGCTACTCTTACTATAGGGGGCCACATGTGCGGGCTCCGGGAGTGGTGGCATGCGTGATTCTGGAGGCGGAGCGGGCCGCTGGGGGTGGGTGGCTGGCGACACGGAGGTGGTCGGCTGAATGCCGTCGTGGAAGATGAACTCGCCGGGTAGGCGAGGTGGGTGTAAGGTGAAGGTCCTCCTGTCCCGGTCAAAGGTCACTCTCTTCTCTTCCAACCAAGTTTGCCCTAAAATGATGCATGGACCAGCAAGTGTGTCGATCTTACACCATGCTCCATCGTGATATAGAACGGGGCCGAAGCTTTGTTGGAACTCTATGAAGGCTAAACCACCGTTAAGAACAATCTCCCCGGTCTTAGAGAGAGACTCAACAATGTCCTGGGAGACACAATTAGACGACACCCTACTGATGAAGTCGATCTCCAAATTAATTCAGCCGATTAGGTAGAATGGTAGTGGACACTATAGGGTGCTGGAATGACTCAGTTGTCGGCATAGGGGTCAAATCAACCGGTGGTTGAATGATAGGGGTGAGACCCGGGGGTCGGGCCATGAGAGCCTCGAATTGGGCCAGCAGGGATGACCACTTGAACACACGGTCTCGGGGAACCGCCATGGGGTGGCGGGTAGTTGGACATGCAGACACAAGGTGACATGATAGGCTGACTCTCTAATGGACTAGACATGACCCTAAAATAGCAATGTAAAGTTGGAATGCAGACTCGGATACAAACGTAGACTCAACCAGTATCCGGTACATGGCAGAGGTATGATCTGAAGATCGAACTCACGCAAGTGTGCTACCTTCCCAATAGGCCTAACCTATCGTTCTGAGAGCGCCTTTGGATATACCGGATATAGGAATGACATGCAATCCTAGACTTAAACCATGATATGATAGACTACCCTAGACACAACTTAGCTCTGATACTAATTTGCTGCGGGACGACATGCGACTCGAGACCAATTTGGAAGTGCACCTGAGACTCTAGGCAAGCTCGCAACTCGTCCCTAGCAAGAGAAGCGCGTGGATCTACGCGGTTGAGAAATCGGAAATGAGTTAGGGTGGTCAACACTCCTTCATGCCCAGATCGGGTCACGGGATGGGTCACGCTCTCACTCTCACAGCGGTGATAAAAATTTATCGAGCTAGATATCCTATCACTCACAAGCAGCGGCAAATAAACACATACGAAGTAAGCAAATGCCGAGGGAGATAGAGGCGATACCTCCATGCTCCGGTCGTGGGGAAGACAATCCCAGCTAAGACCCGTACTCCCGGTACAGTAAATAATCAATAATTATAGCAGTGAATTTTACTGCTCACTCTATGCAGGGAGGTAAAGGGCTACACGTGGGACTCGGGAGTACCGATCTCGGGTTGCCGGGCAGTAAGCCGGAAGAACTTTCGGGACAGAGGCAGGCTATTGGTCCGACTCGGGACTATTCAAACTCATTGGGCAGCAAGCGTGTTCGGCACGTGGGACGGCGGCTTCCGGTCAAATTCTGGTCAAGGCGGCTGGCTAGGACGTCGGTGAAAGGCTCCTCTTCGATGACTGAAGTCGATGGTGGTTGAATCACAGCCGGCGTATTTTTGGAGGAATTACTCGGTGGACTGCTCTTGCTGGTCTGTCATGGGACACATCTGCGCGCTTCTACGAAAACGGTCACGACGCCCAGATCCGATGTCGGATTGGGACGAAACTAGCGCCGTTGCAAAGAAAACTCAGAGAGCTTTGACATATATGAATTTTAGATCTATCCAACAGTCTGGATCAAAATGAAAAACTATGTGCTCTGTAGTTGTTTCTTGCTCAGAATCCAGATCAAGAAGGACCGAGTGAGATCTACCTGAAAACAAATTTTGACCAATGGGAATTTTATGGGAGAGAGGGGGGTAAGTGGGGATCACGCACAAATATTTTGGTGTTTTTATGAGTTGGTTTAAAGGGTGAAAAAATTCGTGGATCTGGCTTCTGTCTCACAGATCTACTGATTGGCAAACTGTAAGGGGTGGAGAGATGTGACTGGGGGGAGGGGAAAACGGGGGCTGATTAAGGTGAAAATTAAACTGAAAGAAGGGGATGATGGGGGGAACCAACCATAAAAATATGAGGTCGATCAGATGGCTGGATTGAGTGAACCAACCTAATCTTTAACCTTCTGTTCTAAACTTCGTGGTTCAAGACAGCAGGTCGGAGAACCGGTTGTGGCGGCTCCGATGGCGGCGGCGGCGGCGGTGGCTGAGCTTCACACCTAGGAGAAGGGATAGAACTTGGAATCACTCTAAGATTTAGGGCATCACACCTAGATCTGCTACAACTCTCACAGTTGCAAGAAGGGGGGAGAGAGGGGCACCCAAGGGCAATTGCACAAAATACTTTTTTTCTTCTATTAATTCTATAAAAATAATGAAATACAAATATTTTATAACCCTAGCTAAAAGACCTTAACTAACCTCAGATCTAGGGTTAGGGAGGAGCAATTAGGGGATAGAAGATTATTCACACATGTGGTCAAATTAACAAAATATAAAAAGGGGGAAAATCGGGGGCGCCCTCCACTAGTGGCCAAGTGAGAATTTTCTACCATGCTCCAAGTCCACCTTGGACCATGGACCAGCCCCTATGGGCCCTGGAAGCTAGGTGGCCCAATGGGAGAGAGGGTGGGGGTCCCGTCGGGCTTACGTGGCCTTTTGCAAAGAAACCCATTAATTCTTAATGACCAACCCATTGACTTATAATTATCTTACAAATGAAAACTCAATTGACTCAATGATAAAAATACAAACAAAAATGTTAGATGCCTTGCTTTGATGTCCCCATCACAAAGCCTATAAATAAAACCCGCTAGAACAACAGTGGGTTGCTGCCGTTGCTGCTGTTCGAAGGAAGTGTGATGTTAGTCTCCTTCCCTGTGTTGACGCACACACCGTCTGCTTCCTCTTCCTCCTTCTTCATTCCAACATCAAGGTAGGTTTTCTCTCCCAGGCATAACCCCATTAAACTAAGCATGCTAAGTCGCCTACATGTTTTATTATAGTGTTTCCAACATGTTTCGTTAAAAATCCATAACCTTTCTGTTAATTAATAATCCCATGTAAGTTTTAAAAAACATGATATCCATGAAACCAAGCAAGATAAAATCTGTTAGATTATATATTTTTTATTTTATCGGGGCTTGATCTGTGGCTGGTAAAGAGGGTAACATTAACTAGTTACCCTAATTAGCTAAATAAATGTTATTGGGTTTATTTAATATAAATTATATTGTGAGTCTATAAGAGGCACTGTAGCGAGTAGTTATATTTCATCATTTTGGCAGCTCATTCATGGGCGTCGGAGTGAGTTTTGACCATGAAATTTTACGGGGGTGATCTCGGGCCGGTGAGCGCGGTCGTACGAGTGATGTCTCCTTTTTTCCATCCTAAGATAGACATTCTCTCAAGGGAAAATTTATTAAAGCATCATGTTAGATAGAGTTTTTTGTGCTCTTCAATTTGACATATAGATTGCATGATCCTGACATATATACATCAGAGAATTTGAAATTTAAAATCACTCTACACTATTCATAAATTTAAGAAGTAGCATAAACTAAGTTGACGTTGATTCCTTTTAAAATAAATTCTGAACCCCCTTAAACCTATTACTATATTCTATGCCCTTCTTTCCTTCTATCTATGCCTTTTTTCTTCTTCTGCAAAATCTTCTCCGAATCATTACAACATAAAAGTCTCTTGTTTGTTTTATTAACATGAAGAATGTGCGATCGTTTACACTGACGATAAATTCTTTTAATTTTAAATTAACCTTAACTGCATCAGTCGCTAACTTTAATTTCAATAAATTATATTTAAATCTTGGAAAATTCACATCTTCTGATCAAAGTTAGTATAAATTATAATATATATATATTCGTGAGCCTTGTAAATTCTATTGTGCCCCTTAGGCACAAACTTATGTATTTTGTTTTGATGATAGCAACATAGTGAGAGTATCACAGGTGCATTTGCATTCATTACAGTGAGCTCACTGCATTTGTTTTCTCTGTTTATTCATTACACTCTGCATATGCATTGCATTCTGTCAGATATCAAGTCTATACATCCATTCTCAGCATGTTGTTCATGCAATCAAGTCTGTACATTCTTCAGGTGCATATCTCAGTCAAAGTCTATACATTCATGCTTGTTCATTCATCCAAGTCTATGCAGCCTTTCGCATTAGACTTAAAGTCTATCCATTTGGCAAGTCTGTACATCAGATTGTTCATGCATTCATCTCAAGTCTATACATCCGATTGTTCAGCTTGTGGCTAAGTCTGTATAGCGTCTAGTGTTTCTTGCAAAGTCTGTGCACTGCATTGGTTGTATAGACTTAGAGCTGAAGTCTGCACATTGCTGTCTTTACCTACGCTCAAAGTCTGTACACTACATTGGCATCTTTACCTACGTACTAAACTGAGCAAGTCTATACATTCTTAATCTTTACCTACGCTCAGTTCCACCAAGTCTGTACATTGGGCTCTCACTCAAAGTCTGTACAGCGCCATGTTCATATGCTTCCAAGTCTATACATTGCACTATAGCTAGAACTGTGCAAGTCCATACATCGCTGCATTGGCCAAGTCTATACATTGCACTGTAGCATGCATCTCTTCAAGTCTGTACATCGACTTAGCGCTCGCAAAGTCTGTACATTGGCCTAGCGCTCATAAAGTCCATACAATGCCATTTGTTCATGCATGTTAGTAAGTCTGTACAGCCTGTGTTCACAACACAAAGTTTGTACATCACATGCTCACACAAACACCAAGTCTATACATTAGCTTTGCTTACATGAGCTTGAAGTCTATACATTGGATTGGCTTGCACGAGCCAAAGTTTATACATCGTGTGCTGACAAGTCCACACATCGTGAAGTCCATACATTCGTTTACCTTGCATTGGATCAAGTCTGCACATTCATTGCTCAAGTCTGTACATCGCATGCATTACCCTTCAAGTCTGTACATCGTCCTTCGTCTCACTTAGCGTCTCATGCTAAGTCTGTACATTGGGCAAGTCCATACATCGTGCATGCATCGTCTCATCAAGTCTGTACAGGGTCTGTCTAGAATGCATTCACTAAAGTCTATACAACGCATGCAGAGTCTAGACAGTCATGAGCAAGTCCAGACATCGTCTGGTTGCATAACGCATAGTCTGTACATGCTTTATCTTCGCATTGCGAAGTCTCTACAGCGCAAAGTCCATACAGTCATTGTGCATTCGTTCTTGATGTTCATACTTTGTTTGATGCATTCTGCATAACACACTACAAAGTCTATACATTGTCTTCACATTGCAAAGTCTATACATTGTCTTCACGTTGTAAAGTTTATACAATGCATCGGTGTGCTGCATACACTGCGTCAAGTCTATACATTGCTTCGAATGAAGTCTGTACAAGGTGTCGACATTAAACTGATAATTCTCTGTCTGATAGGCTCTGTTCGTTGGGCACGTGATCCGAGGCTGGAAGGGCTGACAGGATGACACATGGCCAAAACACTTGGGCGGGAACTGTGGAAGACATGCGCCTAGTGCTGCTCCTGCTGTGACTGATTATAAAAGGAAGCCTTCGTCCACAGATGAAGACTGATCGAATATTCAGGAGCCTTGAAGGAAAAGCAGAAGAGCAGAGAGCCCCCTTCGATCCAGCAGAAGAGGAAAAGAAAGAGAGAAGAGAAAAGAGAGAGTGAAGAGTTGAGAGAAATGTTCCTCAGATCTTTTGTTCAAAACCAGATCTGAGGTTTGCTCACCTGTTTGAGCTATATTCCCTGCAGGGATACATTTCCTTTTCGTTTGTTTGCCATTTTTGTTTTGTTTTCGAAACTCTTGTGTTCAAGCTGTTAGTCAGCGTTTGCAGAGGTGCTACCTTTGGACGGGTCAAGCTGTAATCCCCAGCGGTTGCAGTGGAGGATTCCACTAGACAGCAAGCTGTGAGGCTCAGCGGATTGTAGGCAAGCTGTGAGACCCGGCGGTTCAAGCTGTGAGTCAGCAGTAATCCACACTCGGGTTGAGTGTGGGGTGGATGTAGGTCTGGAGGACCGAACCACCTAAAAACCTTTGTCTACTGTGTGATTATTTTGTGGTTTGCATAGTTTCTATATTTCTGTCTTTGCGCAGTAGATATTTGCTTAGGACTGTTCGTTATCTTTTCTGGCTGATATTTGCATTGTGCCCACTATCTGTTCAGTAGAAGTTTTCATTCCGCATTTGTTTCTGCTGCAGTAATTTTTTTATCGGGTGTTTGATCTATTCACCACCCTCTAGATCACCCTTTAGCGTCCCAACAAATTCCTCTTAATTATCATATATTTAGTTTGAAAGATCTTCTTTTATTTCATCATTAACCGATTTAATTAGCATCTTTGGAAAAAGACGTCGATTCTTGAAAATTCTTTAAATAATATGCTAAATGAAGAATTAGCGTCCTTTTGAAGTGACACTATTTAATTAATTGGAGCCTCTCCGAAGAGACGTAGATTTCTGGAAAATAAAATAAAATTCTAGAATTTAAGAATTAACGTCTAAACAGTGGACGTAAATTCTAAATAGCATCTACTGCCCTTGAGGCATATTCTTATAGTGAATTTTCTTGCATGTTTTGATCCTATGCCGTTGGATCTTTGGCACCATAGTCTCATGGGCGAGGGATGATCCCTGTTTCAGGTTCTATCGCATTACTCTCTATCTCCAGGTGAGGTTTGTAGCACTTTGATAAAATTATAGGGAACACAATTTCTATATAAATTAAATCCACCATAATTTAATTCTTAAATAATTAACAGGGGTTCAACTCAAAATAAAGACCCAAATCGCATAGAATATATATATTAAAAGTCCAAAAATCAAATACGATGTATATAGACCGAACCTAAATGCATTTAACCTTAAAAGCCTTAACAACTAATTAAATCAATGGGCCTTGTATGGTGTGCTTCACGTGAGAAGGTTAAAAGGAGGTTTTAGGTATAATGGGCTTTTCCCTTAAAATACATATGTAAAGAATTAGTATATATGGGCCTCGTTCATGGAGACTGGAGTATCCTAATGGGCTTTTAGAAAAGGTGGTCCCGTAATTGGGCTCGAGGATTTTGAACTTATATATGTGTGTTCCCTTGTTAAACACAATAAGGGATAGAGGTGGGGGCACTAGCATGGGTCTCCACGTGAAATCCTAAGAATCTTAAGAAACATAATTGTTAAAAGATGGCTAGCAGTGGCGGTTTTGCTAATCCGAGTTTAACTTATAAAAATAGTTATCACTTATGGCAACTTTAGGTTGGCTAGGGCTCTCAGTAGTATTAGACTGTAGAATCTTTATAAATAAGGGCCCTTGGAGGAGCAGACGCAGAAGCAATGTGCTGCTGCTGCTGCTGCTGCTTACGTCGTGCTATGGAGGGATCGTTGGGGGTGCCGTCTTCTTCCTCATGAACATCTGCGCCTGTGGGTGTCTGTGTCTACGTCTGATCTTCTTCCCCGTAAACGTCTTCTTCATCTTTCGTCCATCTTCTTTGTTCGTCCAAGGTAGATGTTCTCTCCCAAGCCAAACTTATTATTAATTAAATCTTGCATGCATGTTCCCTGTAGCAAGTTTCCTGTTGATTCTACGTAGGTTATATCAAGCATAATCAATGCATGCATAATCCGAGTTTTAAGTTGTTTTGTTTCACGCACGATTAAAAATTTTATAATCATGTAACCAAGTATCTAAGAATATGAAGAAATATATTTATGAAATCTCCACATTTTACTCTTGATTTCTATGTATTTAGATGCATAGAAAGATTTGAAATTAGAAAATGACCATGTTCATGAGATTAACAAGCGTATCATCTTAGAAGATTTCTATCTTTTTAACCTGATATAATAAAATTGTGATATTTTATGGTTAAACATCTTAGATTTTTCTCTTAATTATCATATAATTAGTTTTGCTAAATTCTCACTAAATAAAAACTGATACTATTCACCTTAATATAATATTTAAAGAAATAACGTCAAATGTTATTTTCTTTTGAAAATTTTCCCACAAACCCGTAAAACTCTTATTAGTGTATATGCCCTATAATTATCCCTTCTCTTCTTTAATCTTTTAAAATCCCATCTATCTCCTCTACTTTTTCAATATATATATATATATATATATATATATATATATATATATATATATATATATATATATAAAATCATATGTGCCTTTTTAAGAGACGTTAATTTCTGAATTTATTAAATTAAATGGAAATAGACTATGAATGGACATATTTTTAAAAAGACGACGCTATTTTTTGAAATAATATATTAAATAGAAATTGACTTTGGTTCAAAGAGACACGAATTCTTCCCTCGAACATTTTATCGTGCTTTGACCCATACCGCGGGTCTTCTGGCACTCCTGTCTCATAGCCAAGATGGAGTCCCTGTTTCACAAGGTTTCACGATTACACACTATTTCTTGGAGATTGAGAGATCCTCCGCCGGATATTCCTTCCGTCAGACTGGAGTTTCTCTCTCTAAGGCCTCCGTAAATCTCTACTAGCCTTGGATTCCCTCGAGACAGCCAAGTAGGTTGTACCCTCAAAACCTGGAAAATCCTGTTTGTCGTGTCACTCTGAAGAAACATGGTACCCCAACCATCACGGATCGCCCCGATGGATCACTGTGAGAAGTCTAGTCTCTGTATGTAATTGCCGACCTGATAATCGACGTCAATTAGAATTAGCATCTGTGACACGGATGCCAAATCCGTTCGTGCTTACTGTTCCTGATAATTAGCGTCCATATGGTAGAAGCTATTTCTTAAATTCAAGGCGACATTATAGATGACAAGTAACCCCGTTTTCAAAATATTTGGATTTCATGAGAGATTTACCGACATGATGTCCCTACATGTTCTTTAATCCCTAAAACTCTGTTATATCACAGATCTTTCCGTTTATAATCCATATTAGTTATGACATATTATTCCTTCCGGGAAATTGTTTGTTAATATTTTGAAAACATAACCCTTTGACTATATGTTGGCCATATATGTAAGATTCTGAAATATTAAGGGCTGTGGATCCGCGATAACCAATGCCAGGTAGGACGGAAGTCCATTCTGTAAACCATTGGAATTTTGGGTGTGGCATTGCACCAAAGTCTATAAATCTATAAAATTTTATTATAACTGTTATTCTATCAATTCTATTTTTTTAAAATTCTGATATTCAGTTATTCCGTTGTTCTGATAATTTAGATATTCTGCTAGACTGATTATTTCTACTTATCATTATTAAAATTCTTGATATGGATCTAGAGGGGGGGTGAATAGATCTACCCCAAATCTTAAACCACGATTAAGTAGATAAATGTGAAATTAAAAATTACTTAATCAAAACAGCCAATCTAGACATGGAGTCACTTGAGCCACTGAATTGACAAAAGACTTAGTCAAGTGATATTAACAGAGAGAATGAGTAAATTCAAATCGACACATGAAATATAGCAGCAGCTGAACTAAATTCCAGAGATATGGAGTGTGAAGAGGTACTTGACGGAGGTTGAACTCAACGAGTGTCCTCACGCAAGATAAATAACTTTTCAGATAAGCCTAACCTATCCTTCGAATAGTGCCTTTTGATATACCTTCTCCACTCTCTAGAATACCCAATATATCAATCAAACAAAGCAAGATAGCAGCCAGATATGTAGATTCAACAATAACAAACCATCAAGTATGGACACACGATTTTTAGGTGGTTCGATCTCGTGTAGAGATCTACGTCCACCCCACACCAAATCCAAGTGTGGATTCACTGCTGATTCATAGCTTCCAATCCGCTGATCCACAGCTTCGCGGAAAACTTCCCAAAACATGCTGAGCCTTATAGCTTAAGCTATCAGAAGAATCATCCTCTACTGCTGGGCATTAAAGCTTACCCACCGCTGACTCACAGCTTGCTATAACATGAGTTCGAAATGAAAAACACAAGCAACAAAAAAATAGAAAATAGTAAAACAATCTATAGCTCTTACAAAGAGCAGATCGGCACTGGCATTGTACCAAGAAGCCAGAAACAACGATTTACAGAAACTCTGACTCACAACCTTCAAACGACTCTAAGCTATTCTCTCAAATCTCTCTCAAAGCTCTCTCATGGCTCCTCTTCTTCTCTGATTTCACTCTCTCTTGATCTTGCTAGAACGTCCTCTTGACTTGGATGCTGCTATCCTCTCTATATATGCTTCTGTGTATGCTCAGTGTCGTTTCTCTCTCACCATGAGATTTGGCGATCTGCCCCCCTTTTATAATAGCAGTTGATGGGCGCGTGGAAATCACATTACTCACCCAAAAGTTTGTTCAGATCTGAGCTTGGAATGTCCACATGGCAACATTATGATTAGGTTGCTTTCCACATGTCCAACACGGAGCTTCACCTTTTGCTTTGGGTCACGTGCCTTTTATCCTGGTACTTTAGTTGTTCGTGACTTGGAGTTCGCATGTAGTTGGGACACGCGTCAGGTGTTTGATCATAAGTCTCACCTGTCATTTTAACGAACATAGTGTCAATCATGTGTTATAGACTTAGACAATTCACCTGTCTATGTATGTGCACAGATGCAAGAAGGACTAGCACAGACTATGTCATATAACTAGCGTAGACCTGAAATACACATGCACCGACAATAAGTGTGCGTGAGGCTCTATGTGTTATGATATAGAACAGAAAGTGTACTGACCATCTATACATCGTAAAGCAATTAATGCACTGACTTTGGTTGGGCAGGATACAAGTGTGCACTGACCTTTTTACGCATGTATGAAAACGTGCATGGACCTTAATATGCATGAAGCAGACAATGCACCGACTCTTTGCATGTGAATGGCACAAAGATGCACCGACCTACTATGTGTAAGGCAAAATGTGCACAGACCTTATGTGTTGACAGTAAACCCTGCACTGACCTCATATACTCCCAGCGAAACCTGCACCGACTTATATGATCACAACAACATCTGCACCGACTCTATATGCTCACAACAAAACTTGCACCGACCCTATATGCTCACAACAAAGCCTGCACCGACTTATATGTGTTTCTACAACGACATGCACTGATTGTATGCTCAATGCAGATGTTGCACCGACTATGTACGCTCATGGTAACTTGCATCGACCTCACTAAGTGAAGGCGACGACTAGCACCGACCTGAGGTGTGTGAGCGGCACTACTTGCACTGACCTTACTTAGTGCAAGATAAACGCTTGCACTGACTTATATGCGTTTCTAACACAAACATGCACCGACTAAATGCAAGCACAATGTAGACATGCACCGACCTTAGATTCAGAATAACAAAGTGTGCATAAATGTTTTATGAAAAGGTCTGACATATAACCAATTTATCAAAATATACAAGATTAACATGATCAATATAAAGTCATCAAAGTCAACTCTACAGTCAATAAAGTCAACTCTATTGTTGCCAATCATTCAAAACACAATCAATGCATAGCAGTCTTCACACTGCTGATCAACTCTAGAGGAGACCCAACATTCTCCTCCTTTTGATGATGGCATCATCCAAAATTATAATGTATTTTGATGAGACAAGATATTAATCCAATATCAGATGTATTTAACATAAAGCACAGTCAGACAATGCACCAGACAAACACACAGATGAAGACCTATCATATAGTGAGAATCAGATGCAACCAAATATCCCCCTGAATCTGACACAAGTGTCTATCTCTCCCCCTGAAGAAACTCTCCCCAAACACATCTACCCTGAAGAAAATGTTCTGCCCCTTTAACAAGATTATCCTGAAATACAATTCCCCCTTAATCAAAATACCACGAAGTATTTTTCTCTCCCCCTTTGCCATCACCTAACAAGGAGTAAGGGATACTGTGGAAGAGAAGAAGGGAATAGAGTAACACCCTTTGTAGTAGTTCGATAGATAAGCAGATTATAGGGAAAGTCTTCAGACAGAGAATCATAATTATGCATTCATGACAGATGACTGGTTTAATAGTGATAAAAGGTAGAGTAGATTCACTGAATGTCATATATAAGGTTGCAGTTCCAATTTATATCAATAAACCTAAGTCACATAACCATGATAGACTTGGTCAATATTGTATCCTACTTATTTCAGAACCAATGAATATCTATGGGAGTAACTAGGATATGTATTGAGGTTAAACAATTTGACACTTAGTGAAACTAGAAGTGCAAGGGTTATAGTAAACTTTTTCAATTTTGATTTTAAAACTGAGCTTATTGAATAGACATGTAACTTCTATGTCTTTTACATTAAGGGTAAACGTGGGTTAGATGCCAGTACCCCCAGTTACTAAGCACAAACTACCATATCTATCTCTGATCAAAAATAGTAGTCATCATTACACTTTTTTGCATAAGGGTACACGTTAATCAGACGCCAGTACCTCTAGCTCCTCAATGAAACCAATTCTATAGATTTGATCATGTGAACAGAGTTAATATGACGCACTTCATGACATGAGTTTGTATCCATTTCAATGATGAAGTGCTCAGTTTCACAGTGTAGTTCAGCCATTACTCTGCCAATTGAGTTATTCAATTCTTTTAATAATGATTTTCTTTTTGATGTCTTTTTTTTTAATTTTTCAAAGTGGCTTGTTTAAAAACAATACACTATCTGAGTTTCTCAACCTAAATTTCACTAAGTCTTTCATTTTCAGATACTATAAAGATCTTATCTGTCACAACATGAGAAGGAGGTTGAGAGCTATAAATAGTTTTCCACCACCCTATATTTTGAATACAGTCATTAAACTCTACAATTTATTAAAATTAAACCAACAGTTCATTCATGAAGCAAACATGATTCTTATAGAAGACATACGATGGTTACTGCTTAAGAGAATGAACTGATTGCAAAACTGTCATCTATTCAGAAAGAGGGAATTGAAATTGAAGCATAGAATCAGCTCCCGAGGGATATCAAGGAATGGCAAAGACACAAAATGATGGGAATGGATACCACGTGATGTAATTGATATGGATCTGAATGAAGCCAATTTATACAATCGAGTTCAGAGAAAACTGAGTAATGAACTTTTTTGAATCTGGAGAGAATTCGAATGATAGGAGTTTGAAGTTTCAAAAACACTGATCTGAACATTTGATGTTTCAAAAATACTGAGCTGAACACTGATAGAATATCTTGAACAGATCACAACCAGACATAACTGAACCATACTCCCTCTTGACAAAATAATGCATCATGGAAAGGCACTTTTGATCTAAGCAAAAACTCCCCCTGTCTATATGCATATTTATTCAAGCATTCAGATACAACTATCCACAAGGCACTAGACCCAACATTTAAGAAATGCAGTGCAATGCATGAACTCTCTTGATTCATGGTACCTAGCGGAGGATAGTCCTCTACACATGGTATGGGCTTTCAGACAGATAGAATTTGTCTTTCCACCACATATCACTTTATATACCTCTAAAATCAAGATGACTCAACTATGACACAGATAAAGCTGTTAGCAAGAGACTTGAACCATTCTCAAGAGAGATCAGAACATTTATTCAAGAATTTTAAAGACATGCTAACACACAATCATTATCAGAATGAATCCAAACATCAATACAAGAATGAAATAAGAATTAATCATCATGCAGAAATTTACATAAACCCAATTCTCTTCTTAAAAATTTAAATCTTTCATTTCCCAAAGGTTTAGTAAATATGTCAGCAATCTGTTTTTCAATTTCAATGAAATTCAGTTCAATTTCATTCTTGCTTACTTCATCCCTAAGAAAATGGTGTTTAATTTCTATGTGCTTAGTCCTAGAGTGATGAACTTGATTTTTAGTCAAACATATAGCACTAGTATTATCACATAAATTTGGAATGCATACCAATTTAATCTGATAATCAGTGAGTTGGTGCTTGATCCAGAGTACCTGGGCTGCATAATTCCCTGCTGCGACATAATCTGCCTCAACAGTGGATAGAGCAACAGTGTGTTGCTTCTTGAATGCTCAAGACACTAGACAACCACCTAAGAACTGGCAGTACCCATTAGTGCTTTTCCTATCAATCCGACACCCAGCATAATCTGCATCAATGTAGGCTAGTAGGTCTAGCTCACACCTAGCAGGATACCAAAGGCCTAATTATGGGGTGCCTGACAAATATCTAAAAATCCTCTTAACAGCACTAAGATGTGACTCTTTAGGACTAGCCTGTAATCTAGCACGTAAACACACAACAAATTGTATATCAGGCCTAGATGCAGTAAGATAAAGAGGGGATCCGATCATACCTCTGTACAGTTTGGTGTCAACCAATTTACCTTTTGGGTCATCATCAAGACTAGTTGATGTACCCATTGGTGTTGTTATCTCCTTTAGGTTTTCCAATTTGAACTTCTTCAGTAGATCCCTTATATACTTGGACTGAGTGATGAAAGTTCCTTCTTTGGTCTGTGTCACCTACAGTCCAAAAAATAATTTTAGCTCACCCATAGAGCTCATTTCAAACTCATGTGTCATTAGATCAGAAAATTCTTTACACATTATTGGGTTAGTTGAACCAAAAACTAATATCATCCACATATATTTGTACAATGAGAATGTCTTGATGTCACGCCCCGACGCGGAATATCGGGACGTATAGTTAGAAACTAGCTAGAAAGAAAATAAATAATCTAAACTAAACAATTACACAATGCTAAGGAAAGATACAACTCTATTGATCAAGATGATTCCAAATCATTACAATAACCAACACTGCTAATACACGATCAAACATGACTTCCAATCTGAATTCTAATACAATAACTGACTCCAAGAGTAACAAGTGCTAACACAACTCTAAGGAAATAACTAGAGGTAATCAACCATGCCAACTCGGCATCTACTACAAGTACACTCAAGAGATATCACTCATGCCCTTCCCCATCGGTATGCGCATCGTCACCTGAATAGCCTGGAAAGGGGGAAACAACAACTATGAGTTGACGCTCAGTAAGAAATAACATGCAAGTTTACGTGATTAACAAGTTAATTACATTTTCATATGCAATGCTAAGAAATGAAATAAATGACGATACAAATAAACAGCGAAATACAAAGATCTTGCAAGGTCAAGAAATATAATGATGACAAGAGACAACAAGATAACAAGTATAAGAATTTACAACCAGAGATAGTAATAAAGAATTGAGAATTGGCCAACAAGCAAGTATTTTAAACATCATTTCAAGCACGATCAAGTAACAAGAGTAACAAGAGATTTTTCATGTCATAGACGTAACAAGCTGAAGAACGAATTGGACAGCACCTTAGAAAACCCGCGATATCTCCTTGGATACCTAATGAAAATTGGGAATTTTACCACCATTGGAAAGATCTCGTCGAGAGGAACAATTTGATATATTCATAAGCTGATTTTGATTAAGGAAACCTACCTCAATCGAAGGATCAAAGAGGAGAGGAAGGAGGACGACGGCAGCCGACCCACCTCCACTAAACGACCAAGAACTTCCTAGATCTGAATCCAATGCGAACACCACAGCCACCAAATGAAAGTAGACTCGTAGAGCTTCATTTTGATAGCTCATAGAGCTTCTGGAGACTTCGGGGCTGGGAGGAATCGACCACGCAAGTTAGGTGTTGAAAAACGGCGCCGCCAAGGTTGACCACTCCAAAACTCAGTCGCCACCATGTGTTAGGGTTAGGTTTAGGTTCGATTGATAGAGGGCTATTGATCCTTAGATCGTGGCCTTTTATTTGCCACCGAAATGAGCTCATTTGGTTGAGTATTAAGCTATAATTTGGTGTTTTAAGATGAGGTTTACTATTGCGTTCACTATTGGGTAAGTAAGTGTGGAAATCGGACTTAATCCACTGATTAGGCCTAGTTAATGATTTTATTAGGCTTAGTTGAAGAAGACAAAATTGTTAAACAAAATGGATTACACAATAATATGATTTTTATGGATTTTTATAAAATAGTTGAAAAGTGACTTATACTATTTATTAAAGAATTAATCTAATTAATTACGAATAAATTCTCATTAATTCAAATAATTCCAAATAATTTCAAATAAATTCAAATAATTCTAATTAAATTTCCAAAATAATTTGGGGTATTACACCCTCCCCCACTTAAAGAATTTGGTCCTCCAAATTCACTACACTAAATACGGAGGATAGGGAAAGAGATTGCTCACCTAGAACAAGTCGGGATACCGCTTCCGCATAGTATCTTCAGATTCCCAAGTAGCTTCTTCGGTTCCACGCCGACTCCACTAAATCTTGACCATCGGTATAGATCGATTCCGGAGTTGCTGCTGTTTCCGGTCTAGAATCTTGATAGGTCTTTCTTCATAGGTCAAATCATCCTTTAACTCAAAATCCACATGCTGAATGATATGAGTGGGATCGTACACATATTTCCGTAACATAGACACATGGAAAACATTGTGTACACCAGACAACTGCAGTGGTAATGCCAGTCTGTAAGCAACTTCTCCCACTCTATCTAGGATCTCGAATGGACCAATATACCTCGGACTTAGCTTGCCATGAATGCCAAATCTTCGAATCCCTCTCGAAGGAGAAACCTTTAAGAATATATGCTCGCCAACTTGAAATTCTAATGCTCTTCTCCTTGTGTCGGCATAACTCTTCTATCTTGATTGGGCTACCTGTAATCGGTCTCGGATGACACAGATGTTCTGTGATGATTCTGAAATAAGATCTGGTCCAAGCCATTGCTTCTCACCTATCTCATCCCAACACAACGGGGAACGACAGCTTCGCCCGTACAATGCTTCAAAAGGAGCCATCTGGATGCTGGATTGATAACTGTTGTTGTAGGCGAATTCAATCAAAGCCAAATGATCACTCCAACTGCCTCTGAAATTAATCATGAATGCTCTGAGCATATCTTCCACTATCTGGTTGGTTCTTTCAGTCTGTCCATCGGTCTGTGGATGAAAAGCAGTTCTGAAATTCAGGCGAGTACCAAGAGACTCTTGCAGTCCCTTCCAGAAATGTGAAGTAAATCTGGGGTCTCGATCAGACACAATACTGACTGGTATGCCATGGAGCCTTACCACTTCCTTCAAATACAAAGCAGCCAATACATCAACTGTCCACTTGGACTTAATGGGTAAGAAATGAGCTGACTTTGTCAATCGGTCAACAATCACCCATATTGCATCAAATCCACCACGAGTCCTAGGTAGACCCATAATGAAATCCATGCCAATGCTTTTCCACTTCCATTGGGGTATGTCAAGTGGTTTCAACTTTCCTGCTGGTCTGAAATGTTCAGCCTTAACTTGCTGACAAACCAAGCATATACTCACGAAGTCTGCAACTTCTCTTTTCATGTTCGGCCACCAAAAAGATCTCTTCAAATCCTTGAACATTTTAGTGCCTCTAGGATGAATGATATATCTGGATCTATGTGCTTCCTCCAAAATCTTGTTCTTTATTCTAGCTTCATCATGTACACAAGTTCTACCCTGGAATAATAATCTTCCATCATCAGCCATCATGAAGTCAGGTCTGCTGCTCAAGCTTCCCTTGATCTCTACCAACTCGGGATCATTATCTTGCAAGGACTTGATTTCCATCAATAATTCAGGCTTAAGTTGAATATGTGCAATCATAACCCGATCATTATCAACATTCAGATCCAGACTAGCTAATTGTCCCAATAGCTTCCACTCATGTAACATGAGACTTGATAATCTAGCCACAGGCTTCCTACTTAATGCATCTGCCACAACATTACCTTTGCCAGGATGATACTCAATCGAGAAGTCGAAGTCTTTCAAGTACTCCAACCATCTTCGCTGCCTCATATTAAGTTCCTTCTGAGAAAATAAATATTTCAGACTTTTGTGATCTGAAAATACTGTGAATGTTACTCCATACAAGTAGTGCCTCCATATCTTCAAAGCAAACACGACTGCTGCTAGTTCCAAATCGTGAACATGATAATTCTCTTCATGCTTCCTCAACTGTCTAGAAGAATAGGCAATCACCTTTCCATGCTGCATGAGTACACAGCCTAAACCAATACCTGAAGCATCAGTGTATACCACAAAACCTCCTTCACCAGAAGGTAAAGCCAATATAGGTGCAGTAGTCAAACACTCCTTCAAAGTCTGAAAGCTTTGTTGACAATCATCTGACCAATCAAACTTGTTCTCCTTGCGGGTTAATCTTGTCATAGGTACCGCAATCTTGGAGAAATCTTAGATAAATCTTCTGTAGTAGCCTGCCAGGCCTAGGAAACTTCTAACTTCGGTCACACTGGTAGGCTGATCCCAATTCTTCACTGCCTCTACCTTCGAAGGATCAACAGAAATATCATCCTTCGTGATGATATGTCCTAGAAAGGACACCACTTGCAGCCAGAATTCACACTTACTGAACTTGGCATATAGCTGATGATCTCTCAACAGTTGCAATGCCATCCTCAGATGCTCAGCATGCTCTTCCTCATTCTTAGAATAAATCAAGATATCGTCAATGAATACCACGACCCATCGATCAAGATAGGGCCGAAATACATCGTTCATCAACTGCATGAAAGCTGCTGGAGCATTCATTAGACCAAAAGGCATAACGACAAACTCAAAATGACCATACCTGCTGCGGAAAGCTGTTTTATAGATATCTTCTTCCTTAATCCGCAACTGATGATATCCAGATCGAAGATCGATCTTAGAAAAATACTGAGCTCCCGCTATCTGGTCAAATAATTCGTCAATCCTCGGTAATGGATATTTGTTCTTGACAGTCTGCAGGTTCAATTGCCGATAATCTATGCACAGCCTCATCGAACCATCTTTCTTCCTGACGAATAATACAGGGGCTCCCCAAGAAGAAGTACTAGGGCGAATGAAACCCTTCACGAGTAATTCCATCAATTGTTGCTTTAATTCCCTCAGTTCCGCAGGAGACATGTGGTAAGGAGCCTTGGAAATAGGAGATGTGCCAGGAAAGAGATCAATAGAAAAGATAACTTCCCGCTCAGGCGGAAGTCCTGGTAGTTCTTCGGGAAAAACATCAGGAAAATCCCGGACAACAGAAATGTCCTTAATCTCAATCTGCTGTTCAGGGGTTGCACAGACAAAGGCCAGAAAAGCCTCGCATTCTCGTCTCATCAGCTTATCAGCTTGAAGAGCCGAGATAAGGGATACAGAGTTATGGTGCTTAATTCCCACAAAAGAAAGTCTAGGGTGTCTAGTAAAAGACACGGAGCTGGAACTGCAGTGAACATTAGCCTCATATTTAGCCAACCAATCCGCTCCTAGGATGACATCATAATCTTTCATGTCCATGCAAATCAAATCAGCTGGAAAGTTCTGTTCACCAATCATAACCGTACTAGAAGAATAGAAATACTGGATTGCTGATCTAGTACCAATAGGTGTTAATATTTCTAACGGAGAATTCATCAAAATAGGTTCCATAGCTAATGACTTAGTAAATCTCCGAGAAATAAAGGAATGTGTGGCACCAGTATCAAAAAGAACAAATGTTGGCTTGTCGAGTATAATAAGTGTACCTTCGACGAGCCCACCGTCCTCGGCGGTTCCTGCTTCATCTGCATGCAAAGCTTGAAGCTTGCCTTGTGATTTCTTGAAGACTTGAGGTTTTGCCGGTGTAGCTTGCTCCGATATAAGAGGACAGGTAGAGATACGATGCTCTTTGCTTTCACAAAGCAAACAGGCACCTAGCTTGCGCCAGCACTCCTCCATCTTGTGACCCGGACGGTCACAATAGTTGCACACGCCCTTGAAAGGAACAACAGGGCCAGGCTTCTTGTTTTCCTGCCTCGGCATCTTGCCCTTCCACGATCCAGATCCAGTCCATGAACCAGGCCCACTAATAGGCCTCTTCTTGCTATACCCTGGTTTGACATTCCCGGAACCCGTAGGTAGTTCCTTCTTTGCACCTTTTCCATGGATTCTCTCCGTCATCTCAAGAGTATCTTCTAGAACTTGAGCTTTCCTCACCATTTCGGAATAAGTGGAGATTTCCATCGGTGCCAACTGATTGATATAATGTAGCTTCAGCCCATTGAGAAAACGTTTCGCCTTCATCTTCTCGGTGGAAATAAGGTGTGTAGCATAACGAGAAAGCCATGAAAATTGAGCCTCATACTCTGCCACGGACAGACCTCGCTGTTTCAGAGCTACGAACTCCGCCGCTTTCTTCTCTTGTACTCGGTCATAAAAATACTTGCTGTTAAAGAATTCCTCGAACTCTTCCCACGTAACATGCTGATCACCGAGAGTCACCTTGATAGAATCCCACCAAGTACGTGCATCGCGTTCCAGTTGGAATGTAGACAAAAGGACACGCTCTTGGCTGGTGCATTGCATAACTTCGAAGATTCTTCCCATTTCATCTAGCCAGTGCTCGGCTTCATCGGGATCAGTCGAGCCACCACATCTAGGCGGATTCAACCCTCGGAAGTTCCGGTATAGATCACCGGTGCCATGATGTGCCGCTCCTGCTTGAGCCACTTGCTGTAAAGCTTGCGTAAGTCCTTGAACTGTACGCTGCAAGTTCCTCCATTCCGCACGTTCAGCTGCCATTTCAAAAGCCTACACGAGGAATAGATTACTAAGGTTCAATAAGATAGATAATAACACGATTAAGATACGAACTTAACCCAAGTTTCTACCCAATCTCACCAGGTCGGGTTCTTAGACTTTAACAAGGTTAGGGGTCCTATGCACCTAGACATGACCAAAATTGGGTACCTGGCGGAGATAATCGATCCGAAGACCACTCGCGCAAGTGTGTGACCTTCCCGATAGGCGTAGCCTAACGTTCAGACAACACCTTTTGATATACCGGGTTATTGGGATGCAATGCAAAAACTTAGAAAACCTAGAACTTAGGAAAACCGAGGAATGTGAAACCTAGGGCTCTGATACCAACTAAAATGTCACGTCCCGACGCGGAATATCGGGACGTACAGTTAGAAACTAGCTAGAAAGCAAATAAATATTCTAAACTAAACAATTACACAATGCTAAGGAAAGATACAACTCTATTGATCAAGATGATTCCAAATCATTACAATAACCAACACTGCTAATACACGATCAAACATGACTTCCAATCTGAATTCTAATACAATAACTGACTCCAAGAGTAACAAGTGCTAACACAACTCTAAGGAAATAACTAGAGGTAATCAACCATGCCAACTCGGCATCTACTACAAGTACACTCAAGAGATATCACTCATGCCCTTCCCCATCGGTATGCGCATCGTCACCTGAATAGCCTGGAAAGGGGGAAACAACAACTATGAGTTGACGCTCAGTAAGAAATAACATGCAAGTTTACGTGATTAACAAGTTAATTACATTTTCATATGCAATGCTAAGAAATGAAATAAATGACGATACAAATAAACAGCGAAATACAAAGATCTTGCAAGGTCAAGAAATATAATGATGACAAGAGATAACAAGATAACAAGTACAAGAATTCACAACCAGAGATAGTAATAAAGAATTGAGAATTGGCCAACAAGCAAGTATTTTAAACATCATTTCAAGCACGATTAAGTAACAAGAGTAACAAGAGATTTTTCATGTCATAGATGTAACAAGCTAGTCAAGTACTCGGTGCAATGCCTTACCATCTCATTAACATCCCATGGGCTCACTAACTTTCGGGCGCACTCCCCAGGACCAGACCGGGCCCTTACGGTGCGTTGGCATCGATTTATTGGATACAAGATCCCACGATTGTCTAGACATTCAGTCAAGTTATATGGCCAATTTAATCAGAGGAATTACTGCCACAAGTATGAGGTTTAAGGACTAACTTGTCCTCGGATTCACTAAAACAAAAACTCGGTTATACGGTCACTTTGGGCCGCATTACAAGAATTGGACCAAAACTTGGTCCACGGGGTCAAGAAAGAACGGCTGACAGTGTACCGTTCAAGTGTGTAAGCAATCCATTCTACTAGAGTAATAATGACTAAAACAGCAACTTAACAATCAATTTAATCATAATTACCAAGTTAATATATCAAAGATTATCTATTATCATTTGCATTTAGCCAATTGCCAAAAAGCGGATTCAAGATGATGAGATAAGGAACAAGCTCGTACAGAAATGAAATAGCATGCATTAACAGAAATCTAGTTACACAATTAACCACTAATTATGTGGGTTTCTATTTAACCATTGTATACGTTGAAATGAAGATGATAAACGGCATGTTTTTACACTATGTTTGCATGTAGGGACCAATGTTAATTGAAATCAAAGGGGTACATGAATAGGTCATTAGATCCTCAAAAATATAGTTTTCAATTGTACTAAGTTGAATGAGTCGATCCCCTAATGATCCGGATCGATCCTCGGTTCAAAAACCAACATTTTCGGGTCAAACAACACGTGGGTCGACCCATTGGGTCGACCCCTGGAAATTTCCAGGCATGGGTCGACCCATTGGGTCGACCCCTGCAGTGTGGGTCGACCCCATGGGTCGACCCATGCAAAGCAGAAATCTTCTGCTTGCTGGGTGGTATGGGTCGACCCATGGGGTCGACCCCTGGGTTTCCAAACAAGAACGGGCTTCCGGAAATCATGAGAAACTCCACGATTTGGGGTTTAAATGGGTTGGGATCTTAACCACATGGTCTAGGGTTCTTAATAAACATAAGAGGGTCATAAAACAAGAGTTTTGAAACATGAATTTCAACAGAAATCAAATGAATCACAACCTATTCTATGATGAACACATGAAGACCTAGTTCTTGACATGCTTCTACTAAATCGTATGGTTCTCTCAATATATACAACAAAATTTGGGGCTTGTTATATCAAAAGAAAGCTAACTTAATGCTGATTCTAACCATGTATGATATGCCATATGTGGATCTAGATATCCAACTCAAAAACAGCCCGAAAATCATGCTTCTACTTGAAGAACATACCATAAATCAAGCCTAAACATGCTCTTACTTCGATCCAAAATTCTCTAAACATGCTCAATGAAATTTGGGGCTTTCTACGCCAAATGAAAGCTAACAAGATGCTGATTACATTCATGTATATTAATTAGAGTTTAGATGTTAGATCCTACCTCAATCGAAGAGCAATCGAAGAGAGAACTTAAAGCCCTAGACTGAAGAACGAATTGGACAGCACCTTAGAAAACCCGCGATATCTCCTTGGATACCTAATGAAAATTGGGGCTTTTACGACCATTGGAAAGATCTCGTCGAGAGGAACAATTTGATATATTCATAAGCAGATTTTGGTTAAGGAAACCTACCTCAATCGAAGGATCAAAGAGGAGAGTAAGGAGGACGACGGCAGCCGACCCACCTCCACTAAACGACCAAGAACTTCCTAGATCTGAATCCAATGCGAACACCACAGCCACCAAATGAAAGTAGACTCGTAGAGCTTCATTTTGATAGGTCATAGAGCTTCTGGAGACTTCGGGGCTGGGAGGAATCGACCACGCAAGTTAGGTGTTGGAAAACGGCGCCGCCAAGGTTGACCACTCCAAAACTCAGCCGCCACCATGTGTTAGGGTTAGGTTTAGGTTCGATTGATAGAGGGCTATTGATCCTTAGATCGTGGCCTTTCATTTGCCACCGAAATGAGCTCATTTGGTTGAGTATTAAGCTATAATTTGGTATTTTAAGATGAGGTTTACTATTGCGCTCACTATTGGGTAGGTAAGTGTGGAAATCAGACTTAATCCACTGATTAGGCCTAGTTAATGATTTTATTAGGCTTAGTCAAAGAAGATAAAATTGTTAAACGAAATGGATTACACAATAATATAATTTTTTTAGATTTTTATAAAATAGTTGAAAAGTGACTTATACTATTTATTAAATAATTAATCTAATTAATTACGAATAAATTCTCATTAATTCAAATAATTCTAAATAATTTCAAATAAATTCAAATAATTCTAATTAAATTTCCAAAATAATTTGGGGTATTACACTTGATGACATACCTTTGTGAAAAATGTTTGGTCAATCTTAACTCTTGTGAGCTTCTTGTCTGAAAGAAATTTACTGAGCCTATCATGCCAAGCTCTGGGAGCTTGTTTCAGTCCATATAGAGCTTTATTCAATTTATAAACATGATTATGAAAATCTATGCATTCAAAACTAGGATCCTATCTTACAAAGATATCCTCTTTTATTTCTCCATTTAGAAATGCAGATTTTACATCCATATGTTGAAGGGTGATTCCTAATGAGCATGCATATGCTAGCAGAATTCTAATGGCCTCTAACCTAGCCACATGGGCAAATGACTCTTCAAAGTCAATACCATATTCTTGATTGTACCCCTGAGCTACCAATATGGCCTTATTCCTAGCAATATTGCCCTGCTCATCGGTTTTATTCCTAACAACCCATTTAGTCCCAATGATAGTCCCATGATCAGAAGATGGAACTAGGTGCCATACCTTGTTCCTATCAAATTGATTTAATTCCTTGTGCATGGCATTGATCCAATGCAAATCACTAATGGCACTATCTATGTTTTTGGGTTCTATCTGTGATACTAATGCAAAAGAGTTTAACTCATTCTGAGCTCTGAGATAAGATCTAGTCCTAGGGGGTTCATACAAATTACCAATTATGTTATCTATAGGATGATCTCTAAGAAATCTGACATTGATAATTTGATTACCCTTAACCTCATTTACCTCCCCTTGAGAACCAGGCTCCTCTACATCACTATCTTCAGATTGGTCTGCAGGATTTTCATTTTTCAAAATTTCTCCATTATTCTGTTCCCTGCACAAACCATTTTCAAGCTTAGTCATTGTTTCATCAAAGACCACATGTGGAGATTCTTCTACTGTCTTAGAGTTTAAATTGTATACCCTGTAAGCTCTAGATGTTTCTGAATATCTTGGAAAGATTCCGGGATCACTTTTGGGTTCAAATTTATCAAGGTCTCTTTTAGTATTAACATGCACGAAACACTTAGAACCGAAGACCTTAAAATAAGCTAGTGAAGGTTTCTTACCCTTGAGAATTTCATAAGGAGTTTTCTGGGTAAAGGACCTTACCATGGCAATGTTGACTACATGGCATGCAGTGTTGACTACCTCAGCCCAAAATTTCCTTGGTAGGTTACCTTCCACCAGCAATGTTCGAGCCATCTCCACAAGGGTCCGGTTCTTCCTCTCTACTGCACCATTTTGCTCTGGATTCCTTGGAGAGGAAAACCTATTAGTTATACCATTGTCCATGCAGAAGTCATCAAACTATGAGTTATCAAACTCACCACCATGATCAGACAAAATATTCTGAATGGAATTTACATTATTCTATTTTATTTTTAAATAGAACTCCTGAAATTCATTAAATGCTTCTTGTTTGTGTGTGAGGAAAAACACCCAAGTAAACCTAGAGAAGTCATCAACTAACACGAAACCATATCTTCTATTTGACAAACTAGCTGATCTAGTGGGTCCAAAAAGATCCATATGAATCAGCTCGTATGGTTTAGAAGATAGGTTTTCTGTTCGAGACTTGAATGACTTCCTAGTTTGTTTGGACTGAGTGCATGCCTCGCATACAACATTATCAATCTTAAAAGATATTTCAGGAAGTCCTCTAATCATGGAATGCTTATTCAGCTTGTGTAACACTGTATAACTAGCATGACCTAGTCTATGATGCCAAAGATAGGCTAGGTCATCCTTGTTAGCAGTAAGGCACAAGTTTGAATTTGTTACATCATCTAGGTCAACTAGGTAAATGTTATTGACACTTTTACGAGAAAATTTAACATTATCAGAATTAGGCTCATAAATGTTGCAACCAGTAGAGTCAAAAACTACCCTATGACCTTTATCGCAAAGCTGGCTAATACTTAACAAGTTATATGTAAGACCTTCTACCAGCATAACTTCATCAATACATCAAGTAGAGCACTTACCGACCTTTCTTGATCTGACAATCTTACGCTTGGTATTGCCTCCAAAGGTGACAAGGCCTCCATTCTTTTCAACCAGCATACAAAATTTCACCCTGTCCCCCCTCATATGCCTGGATCAACCACTGTCCAAGTACCACAGATTTTGCTTGGCTGCTAGGCATACCTGCATCAAGGATCAAGTAGAAAAGTTTAGAACCCAAAATTGTTTGGGCCCCAAAATAATAGATGAATCATCAAAACAAGATAGCAAACATTTAGCTATCCACATTTGTGTCGGAACAGATTGCTTTGTGGATTTGTTTGTTTTCTTTTTGTTGTTGCTATTTTTGTTGTCATTAATGGTATAGAAAACATTGGGTGGAGTGTACCCTGGGTTGGTCCTACACTGACCATAGGAAGTGTGTTTCCTTGGGTTCCATGTCCTGGATTGCCCGAACAAATTTATATCATGAGGTCTATAGTTCTGAGTAGGATTTGAATGGTATGCAGACCTCCCACAAACTCTACCCCTTCCAGACCTACTAAATTGAGATGGATGTGCATAATAGTAATTATGGTAGGTCTGAGCTCTGGGATGGTTTCTATTAGTCTCCAAACTCCTGACAGTTGTAGGTCCACATGGAATATGCATGGGAGTGGGTTGAGTCTTCCAGTTATTTTTCTGTGGAAACCTATTGGAGTTCTTCTAGGGTTTTGATGTTGCAGAAGGTTTACCCTTATATTGGTGTCTGCCTTGATGTGTAGACTTGTGTGTGCGTGAATTGCTGGACACCTCCACTTTTTGTTTGCCCTGGTCCTGAGCATTGAGCTTTTTCTGATTAGTAGTTTTTATAAAGGATTTTTCAGCATTGTTTCCACTGTATATTTTAATAAGAGGGGTGTTCTTTCCCTTTTCTGCTACAAATGAACCAGTTTTGAATTCACAGCTTCTTTTAGCAGTAGGATTAAAACCAAGACCCTCTTTTCTGAAATTCACTCTTGTTCCCAAAAGAGCATTTAAGTTTTCTGTACCTTGGGTCATACTCTCAAGAGTTTTCTATTTATCCTCATTTTCTTTTTCAAGATTTTCTATTGATTTCTTCAATTCAACATTAACATTTAACACAGTTTCATACTATTCGTTAACAATTTTTATTTCATTTTCATAATTGTAAATTTTCAACTTTAAGTCATCAATCACATTTTTAAGCATGTCATTCTCCTTCCTAGCATCAATTAAAACAGATTTCATCTCATCAAATTCAACAGCAGATTGTTTTAGACAATTATTTTCTATTTCAAGATATGCAATTCTTTCAGACATGGTAGTATCATTAACAAGAGAATTGACTCTTCTGTTTAACTATCTATTTTCTTTTCTAATATCATCAACTTTATCTAACAATTCACCGTAAGCATCTTCCCAGTCGGTAAGAGTGTAATTTTTGAAGGGAGATGTTACCTCATCATTTTCTTCTTCTCTATCGCAGTCCCTGGCCATCAGGGATACTTGACTTCCTTCTCCTTCACTCTCTGAGGTGTAGCTGAGATTGCCCTCATCCTCATCGCTCAAAGTACTTATCATAGCTTTACCTCTTGTGTTTTTCTTCTTTGGTTTTTCCTTCAATTTTTGGAGCTCCAGGCACTCTACCTTCATGTGGCCTGCCTTCCTGCAATGATAGCAAACAGTGGTGTCAGTCTTTTTGGTAGGATTAGTTTTATACCTTGGCTGTCTTCTATCACTATGCTATCTTCTTCCAAAGTTTCTTCCCTCTTTTCTCAGAAACCTTTTGAACTGTCGAGTCAGCATAGCAAGCTGATCACCTTCAATCTCCGACCCTGAGGAGCTATGGTCGCTGGATGACCCACTTTTATAGGAGTTGGCCTTCAATGCAATGGGTCTCTTCCTCTTCTCCAGCTCATCTGCCTTTGGCAAGTTCATCTCATATGTCATGAGTGAACCGATTAACTCATCGACCTTGGTCATCTTTAGGTCCCTAGACTCCTCAATAATGGTAGCCTTTGTGTGTCAGATAAGAGTTAAGGATCACATAATCTTTCTCACCAGATCATATTCAGAGTACACTTTGCCAAGGCTCCTGAGTCCATTGGTGATAATCACGAGACGAGCATCCATCTCTGTGATAGTCTCATTCGGCCTCATCCTAAATGCCTCATACTCAGAGACCAGCATGTTGGCTTTGGTCTCTCTCACTTGGGATGTCCCTTCGTATATAACTTCCAATTTATCCCACATCTCCTTAGCTGATGAACAGGATGAGATCCTGGAGAACTCCGTAGGATGAAGGGCACACTGAATGGTGTTGATAGCGCTCCAGTTGAGTGTTGATCTTCGGATCTGCTCTCATGTCCATAGATCCTCATCCTCAGACAGTTCGAAGGGGCCTTTGCTAACAACTTTCCAGAGTTCAAAATGTTTTGCCCTCAAGAAAACTTGCATACGGTTCTTCCAGTTTGCATAGTGAAGTCCCACGATCAATGACACCCAAGAGGGGGGTGAATTGGATGTTTACAAATTTTAAGGAAACTTTTAGCCTTTTATAAAATATGTGATAGATTGCTAGTTAAGAGATTCAAAACTATTTGTACACAAATTGGATTTATCAAACTTAATTGATGATAATATAGATTATGCAAGATATACGAAGATAAATCTGGAACAACAATAAATACTAACACTCATGTAGAATGGAGGTAGATGAAATGGACCAAACCACACAAATCAAACCATAGTGCATAATGAATTTTAAGATAGTTCGGATGCAACAACGGTAATCCTACGTCCACCCCTCACCAAACCCGGTAAGGCTTCACTCGAGGATAAATCCCCAAACGGAGACGAAGCTCCAACCACACACGCAGGATGACGCCTACACACACACACGGGGCACGCCCCAAAACACACACACACACACACACGGAGACGAGGTCTCCAACACTATCCAACGACGGATCACCAATACAAACACTTGCTGCCACAAGTGTAGCAAACCACACACACACGTAGATCTCGGAAGATCTACGCACACACGAATCAAATACGACACACACACACACGACCACGGATTCAACAATGATCCACACATACACAAGTTTTTACAGTTTATACAAAACACGAATATGAACTTGAAACACAATAAGGCACAGTTTAGGAATCCCCTAATTTGGCTTCCTTTTCAACGTATGTTGCTGATCCTGAATGTTGCCTTCCCTCTTGCTTGAATCACTTCAAGTGGATTGTGAAAACCTTGCTTTTTTCACCCTTGTACAACCTCCTTCTCAGATCCGTGCTTGCTTGCTTCTTCTTCTTTCTTCCTTGGGCAATCTTCCTTTGAATCCTTGCTTCCTTGCTTACTTCTTTTCCTTGGAGGATGTTGGCTTCAGATCTACCTTGAATGGCTTGAAGTTGGATGAAGATTGTTGCTGCACGAGGTACTATTTACGGCTATAGTACTCCTCCTTCTTCTTCACTTGGACAGCCTCCCCTTGATCTCCCTTGAAGCCCTCTTGGTTCCTTACTTCATAGATGCTTGTTGGCTTGAGAAGTACCTTGAATGGGTTGGAGATAGATGAAGAACTTGATGCACGAAGTACTGTTCACGAAGCTACAGTACTCTCTTCTTCCTCCTTGGACAACACTTTCTTGATCTCCCTTGAAGCCCTCTTAGATGGTTAGGGTTTATGGCTCCAAATGATATATTTTATAGCCCTTGAATGGTCCATAGACGAGACCCAGACCAGATCCACAAATCATAGTGTAATTGGGGTCATTGGGATTAAACAAATGGGTGGAAAGACCTCTTCTTGAGCTTGAAACAAAGGTCAACAAAAGGGGGCCTCGGGGCTGGCGGTCGATCGGAAGGCAAGGGGCGGTCGACCAAAATTTTACAGTCGGTTGATTTTTCATCTATGGCAAAATCGGTCGACCGGACGCCTAGGGGCAGTTGACCGAAACCTATAAAAATGCCATCTTTTTGGTTCTGCCAATTCTGGTCGACCGGCCCTATGGTATTGGTCGACCGAAATGATCCATTCCTGCAAAAATGAAGTGTTAGGCCACAGAAACATATCCATGAGTCAAGATATTCATGTCCTTATATATTCCATGCATTTTGGTTTTAGATACAACTTGGTTTATACATTAGACCATTTGAGCAATTCTCATTTCATGAATTAAAATTTTTCTTCCGGGGGCTCCGCCCCCAGAAACCCCCGCAAGGGGCGCTGCCCCCTTGACCCCTGCGACCTGACCGCGCAAGTCGATCTGCGTGCGAGGATGCACAATGGCAAGTTATGCAAGGGCTTGAAACCTCATGAACTACGTGCATATGAACACATTGTAACACACATGTTCTGAGGTAAGGGTCAAGTTCTGGGCTAAGAATCAAGAGATAAAACTCAATCATCCCAAGTAAATTATTCATGAAATAACCTCACGGAACACTCAATAGCAGGAAGTGTAAAACAGGGTAAGAGCCTTACCAATGGTTCTTGACAGTACATGACATATACCACCTGTTTTGGATTGTAGAGGAGCAAGGTACTTGTCCACATGTTTGGTTTATCAGGCGACTGCCATGGGATTATAAGGTTGATCCTGCAAGCAGGATAGTTAAGGTTAAAACCATGCTTGCTCACATTAAAGAGATTATGAAACCTCTTGTCCATTGTAAACCAACATATGCAAACCAAGGATCAAGACCCTGTAACCGTTGCCATTTTCCATCTCAACTATACATAGATAACAAGAGCATGAGCAATCAGCTACAAGTTCAGATATCATCGCTTAATCACACATTAAGTTTAGTTATCATCAAAACCATAACTTAACAATCACAACAATCATCAAAACCATAACTCAACGCATAGTTTGAACCATCAAAGTATGGAGACTTGGTCGTAGATTATCCTTCGACTGTCATTCCTTTAGCATTCATGATGTCTATCTCTTCTGGATGTTAGTCTCTGTAGAAGAGTTAGGCTCTGATACCATGTGATATGGATCTAGAGGGGGGGTGAATAGATCTACCCCAAATCTTAAACCATGATTTAGCAGATAAATGTAGAATTAAAAATTACTTAATCAAAACAGCCAATCTAGACACGGAGTCACTTGAGCCACTGAATTGACAAAAGACTTAGTCAAGTGATATTAACAGAGAGAATGAGTAAATTCAAATCGATAGATGAAACACAGCAGCAGCTGAACTAAATTCCAGAGATATGGAGTGTGAAGAGGTACTTGGCGGAGGTTGAACTCAGCGAGTGTCCTCATGTAAGATAAACCACTTTTCAGATAAGCCTAACTTATAATTCAAGCAGTACCTTTTGATATACCTTCTCCACTCTCTTGAATACCCAATATATTAATCAAACAAGGCAAGATAGCAGCCAGATATGTAGATTCAACAATCACAAACCATCAAGCATGGACACATGATTTTTAGGTGGTTCGATCTCCTGCAGAGATCTACGTCCACCCCACACTTAATCCAAGTGTGGATTCACTGCTGATTCACAGCTTCCAATCCGCTGATCCACAGCTTCGGAGAAAACTTCCCAATACACGCTGAGCCTTACAGCTTAAGCTATCAGAGGAATCCTCCTCAACCGCTGGGGATTACAGCTTACCCACCGCTGACTCATAGCTTGCTATAACATGAGTTCGAAATGAAAAACACAAGCAACAAAAAAATAGAAAATAGTAAAACAATATGTAGCTCTTACAAAGAGCAGATCAGGTCTGGCATTGTACTAAGAAGCCGGAAACAACGACTTACAGAAACTCTGACTCACACCCTTCAAACGACTCTAAGCTCTTCTCTCAAATCTCTCTCAAGGCTCCTCTTCTTCTCTAATTTCTCTCTCTCTCGATGTTGGGGGAACGTCCACTTGACTTATCTGCTGCTATCCTCTCTGTATATGATTCTGTGTATGCTCAATGTCTTTTCTCTCTCACCAAGAGATTTGGCGATCTGCCCCCCTTTTATAACAGTAGTTCATAGGTGCATGGAAATCATGTTTGCCGCCCAAAAGTTCGTTCAGATCTGAGCTTGGAATGTCCACGTGACAGCATCGTGATTAGGTTGCTTTCCACGTGTCAAACACAGAGCTTCACCTTTTGCTTTGGATCACATGCCTTTTATCCTAGTACTTTAGTTGTTCGTGACTTGGAGTTCGCAGGTAGTTGGGACATGCATCAGGTGTTTGATCATAAGTCTCACCTATCACTTTAACAAACATAGTGTCAATCATGTGTTATGGACTTAGACAACTCACCTATCTATGTATGTGCACAGATGCAAGAAGGACTAGCACAGACTATGTCATATAACTAGCGCAGACCTGAAATACACATGCACCGACCCTAAGTGTGCGTAAGGCTCTACGTGTTATGATATAGAACAGAAAGTGCACTGACCATCTATACATTGTAAAGCAAGCAATGCACTGACTTTGGCTGGGCAGGATACAAGTGGCACTGACATTATTACGCATCTATGAAAACATGCACGGACCTTAATATGCATGAAGCAGATAGTGCACCGACTCTTTGCATGTGAATGGCACAAAGATGCACCGACCTATTATGTGTAAGGCAAAATGTGCAAAGACCTCATGTGGTCATAGTAAAACCTACACCGACCTCATATACTCTAGCGAAACCTACACCAACCTCATATACTCCCAGCGAAACCTGCACCGACTTATATGCTCACAACAACATCTGCACCGACTCTATATGCTGACAACAAAACTTGCACCGACCCTATATGCTCACAGCAAAGCCTGCACTGACTTATATGTGTTTCTACAACGACATGCACCGACTGTATACTCAATGTAGATGTTGCACCGACTATGTATGCTCATGGTAACTTGCATCAACCTCACTAAGTGAAGATGACGACTAGCACCGACCTGAGGTGTGCGAGCGGCACTACTTGCACCGACCTTACTTAGTACAAGATAAATGCCTGCACTAACTTATATGCATTTCTAACACAAACATTCACCGACTAAATGCAAGCACAATGCAGACATGCACCGACCTTAGATTCAGAATAACAAAGTGTGCATAAATGTTTTATGAAAAGGTCTAACATATAAATAATTTATCAAAATACACTATATTACCATGATCAATATAAAGTCATCAAAGTC
Source organism: Amorphophallus konjac (assembly GCA_022559845.1). Taxonomy (NCBI): domain Eukaryota; kingdom Viridiplantae; phylum Streptophyta; class Magnoliopsida; order Alismatales; family Araceae; genus Amorphophallus; species Amorphophallus konjac. The sequence goes on along the minus strand of JAHNEJ010002454.1, from coordinate 32,833 downwards.
AACTCTACATTCAACAAAGTCAACTCTATTGTTGCCAATCATTCAAAACACAATCAATGCATAGCAGTCTTCACACTGCTGATCAACTCCAGAGGAGACCCCATAATTTTGATATATTCTAGCCAAATCTACAATTATGTTCTTCTAAAATCATCTGCATTCATTTCATACTGGCATCTTTTCCTTGGTTTTGCATGGGAATTTATTCCATTTTCTCTTGAGCTTATATTTGCACTTGGCTTTGATGTTCAATAACAATCATCCTTTCTGCTAGATTGATTATCATGATTTTCAAACTATACCATTTATGCATTTCATGCTCATAAACATGATTAATTGGCTAATCACTTATATATTGCTTGATGAGAGATGTAATTCCTACTAAGCTTTTTGCTCATCCAACCTATTTCAACATTTTTTAAGTAATAATGCCCAAGATAATCAATCAGACGGGGAAGGGCAAGAGTGATGAGTGCTCTGGAGAATCAAGTCGGTGTCTTTTATTTTCTTGAGTCTTGTCCGGTCATTTGAGTCTTTTTCCTTTTATTTAAGTGTAATATTGAGTCCTTTGCTTTTATTTATATAAGTTGAGTCAAGATATGTAATTTAGACATTTGATTATTAAAAAGAATCATGCTTTGTCAACATTGTCTGGCCTTGTAATTGTGTCTTATGTTTGCTCTGATTATTCACGACTGTATCATTGCAACGTTCCGAGCAATGCATTCCGCTACTATCGGTTCAGGACGTGATATGATTAGGACCCTCTGTCGGATACTCCTTCTACCGGATTGGAACATTCTTCATCGAGACTCTGTAAGACTCCACGAGCCTTGGATTCCCTCAAGGACGTCAAGCGGATTGTACCCTAAAAACCCTAGAAACCTTATTTGTCATGTCACTCTGAAGAAACATGATGCCCTAGCCATCATAGAACACCCCGATGGATTTCTGTGAGAACCTAGACACTGCCCAGAATTGGCGTCTGCGACAGTCGTCACCATTTCTTGAATTAGCATCCATATAGTTGGCGCGAATTCTTTTGTGCCTTATTGTTCGGTGGAATTAGCGCCCACCACAGTGGACGCGAATTCTGAAATTCACGGCATCCAGAGTAGACGCCAATTTACCCAGATTGCTTGATTTTTCATTACTTCCTTTGAACTTGGCCACTAAATAACGGCTAGTGAATATTGGGCCTTTGGCTGCGTGATTGTTATTGTCCAGTAGGACGGAAGTCCTAAACGAATGATAAACCCACGAGGAAGACCACTGGCTCATGAGGTAAAATGAACTAATGATAAACCCATGAGGAAGACCACTGGCTCATGAGGTAAAACAAACTAATGATAAACCCATGAGGAAAGACCACTGGCTCATGCGGTACACTGAAATGAGTTATAAATAAGCCCATGAGGAAAGACCACTGGCTCATGCAACACACTGAATAAATAATGAATAAACCCATGAGGCAAGACCACTGGCTCATGAGGTAAAACAAAATAATGATAAATTCGTGGGGAAGATCACTGGCTCATGAGGTAAAACAAACTAATGATAAACCCATGAGGAAGACCACTGGCTCATGCAGCACACTGAATAATTAATGAATAAACCCATTGTTGACACCCATTTTAGCCCACAAGTTACGTTATTTCTCTTATTCATCATTTTTGATGTCCCGAATTACCCATTATTTTGGAGTCTTCCTTGGATAGATTTTGAGCACATTTTCATCATTCCTTAGCCTTTGGACTTTGGAGATTATGATTTCTTAGAGCCCTGGAGCTTATCCTATCAACTTTCGGCTTCCAAGTCAGCTTACGGCCCATTTAGGCTGGCTTCCATCAAGCATTCGGCTCTCTTTTCGCTACGCAGTCTTGAAAATAGTCTTTTTTCATCCCCTTATGTTTCTCTATGCAAAAAGTGCTCTTCACCAAAGTTTTTCATCATTCAAAGACCTACAATTTCTTATTCTACTCTATTAGCCAGTTCTCCACCGATTTCATGTTATTTGCATTTTGTCGGCGTGCTATGCTAATTCACCTGTGTCCCAGAATTCATTCTTTCTGTTCTAGCCCCATTTTCTCCATCTTCTGATCATCGTTTCATCTTGCTCTCCTCATGAAAGTTGTTCATATTTTAATTATCTACAATTTCTTGTTCTACCACATTCCGTAATTTGGCACTGTTCTTGAGATATGATTTAATTTCAAAAGTCGTATAAAGTCTGCCTAGATTTTTTTTTCCAGCAGGCTAGCGGTCATTTGCTAGATCGCTAGCCCATCAAAAATGGTCATTCACTAGACCATTTTTCAGAAACTTGTCCGAAATCATCCCGTTTCACCCTTGGAGCCTTGCGGTCACACCCTAGACCGTTTGCCATCCCCTAGCGGCCCTACGATAGACCGCTAAGGCCGCTCGAGAGTCCATCATGAGCTGGACTCTATCAATTTTCTATCCGATGGGGGCTGCTTCAAATGATCATATCTCATGGGATTATTATCCAAATTGATCCCCGTTTATTTCTATCTCTTGCCCTTTATATTATCTTGAGTTTGGTTCATAGAGCTCGAATTTTCACTGGCTATATGTAGCGACCCGGATTCCGGATACCCGGCATACCCGGTAGGACTACCGGATATGCGTGATACCGCATGGAACCCGCAAGGCCTCCCAAGAGCGGGAAAGCTCCGAAGGGAAAAAGGCACGTGTAGAGTACATTGAAGCCACAGAGATAGTACAGAAGCAATTAAATTTCATTAGATCGATTTGCTAAAGTAGCAGAAATAAAATTACTTTTTAATTAACTATTCAAATTAATAATTATATCCCAGAGTCAGTCCAAAGCTAAAGACAACAAGTCTAGCACAGTACAGTCGACAGAAAGGAAAAATGTACCAAGAAGTCGGGGGCAGCCTGACTCAGGTACCAGCTGGCAGCAACGGCACGCAATGAGCACGCACACTCCAGGAACCACGCGGAAGCAGAACGAACAATGCCACCCCACCTGAAAGTGCAGGGGTGAGTCACGTGTCACTGGCTCAGTAGGGGTCACGCGGATCCCCACTGAAAAACATGCAGTAACACGGAACAACAACGACAAAAACAGCAGGTGTAGCAAAGCGGGAAAAGCTACACTACAAAGCTATAAAACTACGCTACAGGCAGTAGTAAGCAGACGGGAAGTAGGAGTAGGGAACAAGTACGGAAGGGGAAGAACCCGCGCCAGACAAGAGGCGGCCGAACTAACCTCGGCACCCCAAACTACTCTAAGCAACAACAGAAGGGCGACTCTGATCTAGCAAAGTCAGAAGTTACCGATCTGTCGACCCGACACCGGGTCCAAAACGAGGACCTGCCAGGACGGATAAAACAACCACAACGGCCTACACGATTGGAACATCATGTACGTAACCCCAGGCTCATCTTGGACACGGCCAAGAACAGACCACACAGCCAAGGAAGCAAATCTTGGGCAAGGCCAAGACTAGCCGACACGGAAAGGAGAACACCGGCTCTGAGAAACGTGAGAGTCGCCGGTCAAGTGATAGGAGTACCCTCACACTAGAAGAACAGCCAGATGCGTCCACTGACGTCTTACACTGCGCCACAAGTGTCACGTCTACCAGACCGCGTGCAGCACGGAGGAGACTAGACACACCAAGAACCAGGTCCAAGGAACAACGACGTTCCAAGGAAAAACGGCACCTCACGGACACAAGACCGCAGTACCACGCTACGAGTGACTAGTCAGGGTCACACCCGTCGACGTAAGTCCTCAGTCCCTGACCACGTGTGCACACACTGACCACTACCTAGGTCAGGCCTCTAGCTAGTATTCCCCTCAGTAGGACGCTACCGTTGGCCGGGGCCCACGGAACTAGCTTAAAAATCGTGTAACGGGAAACTGCCCGTCCACCACTCCTGGTGGGTGACGTACTAAAAAACCTACGTCACATGCTATGACTAGTGGAGGTTCACAAGGCACGGACTCCAAAACACAAGTGCTAGAGTATAGACAGTCTACGGAAGCCCTGTCACACGTACTATGAAGCACCACTGGCAGTACAACCACTGCCAACCGACTCAAGACCAGGCAACTAGACCTACCACGTAACGATCCCGAGTCGAATGACTTAAAGGCAAGATCGTCACAAACAGCGGAACAAGCCACCAATCGGTCTAATCCTAAGCCACAAGAAATGACACTCTGCAGAAAATAACTCACGGAGACCTGAGGGAACACTAAAGACCCTCAGACACGCCTGGATACGCAAACCAAGGTAAGACGATATCTCGAGGCATCCAGAACAAGTGTCTCGGACTGGACGAAAACCGCCAAGACACCCACACGCAAGGTCGCCCGTCAACTGCTGGGTCACCCCGGGTCGCCCGTCAACACGCAAGGTCGCCCGTCAACCGCCAAGACCCATTAAAATTCTTTTGTGTGGGGGAGGGTGTAGCACCTCGTAAAGTTAAATATAAGAAAAACAATAATGACTATATAATACTAGCCATATAACGATTATGGAGAATAAAAAATTTGGTAAATAGAAATAGCCAAGATGGATGATGAGCATTAATATCAATTAATGGGTCTTGGTAAATCAAATTGAAAATACTAATGGACTTCCATATGAATAAGGTTTTAATGGGCCTTCTTAACAGTTAGATAATGGGTTTAAGCTATGTACGTAAGGCACCAACATGATACTAAAAGGGCTAAGGATATATATATATATATAATGGGCTTTAATTACCAAACCCTCTCAAGTTTAAATCCAAAAGAGCGCTCGATCTTTGCATGAGCTAGGGTTTGAAGTAGATAAGGAAGGCGGCTGTGATTGTGGAAAGGAAATTGCATAGAGGAATTGTGATGACGGTAGGAAATTGCTCGTAGGGAAACCTTGATCCCCATTAGGATTCATGCGACCTTTCCCTATAAATAAGACCACTAGGGCGATGGCAGAGCAATCGTTACTGGTCCTGCAATTGCTGCATCGATGCCTCTTTGTCGACTTTTCCTTCGTCCTTCTACGTGTCGTGGCTGCTGTTGCAGAGGTTCTTCTTCCCGTCTGCTTCTTCCGGCATTACTCTACCATAGTTGCCGTGGGCTACTGCTTCTATAGCTGTGTTCTTCTTCTTCTATCGAGCTCGTGCTACTACCACTGCATTTATTCTTCTGCTTCTACAGTTGCTGTGCTGCTGCTGCTACGTACATCATCATCTCCTGCAACTTCTTCCCGTTCATCTTCTTCCCCATAAAAGCGACATAAAGGTAGGCAATCTCCCAAGCAAAATCCCTGTAAAATTCATGAAAACCATGCCAATAATCATATAAGATAGTTCATATAGATTCTCATTGTGATATGTTACCATGTCTGCATGTTTTAGTATTGGTTTATATCATTTCTGCATGTAAAAGAATTAGCGACTAGACTGTGGCCGTTACTTCAAGAATGAGCGCCCGTTTAAACGGACGCACATTAATCAGCGATAGTGAAACTAACTGATGCGGGACGGACACGCGACATGGGACTCTAGGTCACGATCGTCCCTATGCGAGAGAAGACGTGTGACTAGGCGCAGTTGAGAAACCGGTCGTGAGTCTCGGGTATCGGCCTTTCCGCGTTAACTCGGGTCGAGTCACGGGACGGTACACTCACTCACTCTCGCAGCGGTGATAACAATATATATATATATATATCGAGCTAACGGCTCTAACACATGCTCTCTAGCAGCGGCATATAAAAGCATATACAAGAATAGCAAATGCTGAGTAATGGAGCGAACACGATACCTCCACGCGCCTGGCGTGGGGAAGATGACCCCGGCCGAACTCGTACTCCCGGAACAATTACTACACAATAATTACAGCAATGTAATTTCACTGCCCACTCCACGCAGGGAGGTAAAGGGCGACACAGCGGGACTCGGGAGTAGCGGTTTCGGGTTGACGAGCTGCTTCTTGCGAAGCTTCGGCTACACACGTATGCATGATCGTGGGGCCCACGTGTTAGTCAGTGGGGCCGCGTGGGACCGGGGTGGCACCACAGTGGTGGTGACGCTCGGAGGGCGCTCCCTGGGAAGGCGGCTCACTGGTTCACCGGTCAGAGGCCGGGCGGCACCGATCATCACTCGTCGAGTTGCTGCCCACGGATCTGAACTGATGTTTCAGACCCGTGCATCCCGATGAAATCTGCTGCTGCAGTTACTCCCGATGTCGGATCGATCTATGGCTGTTTCAGAGGTACCGTTGGAAAGCTAACGCAAAATCCTTCGATCTATGGCCAGAGAAAAAAAATTGGCTATCCCAGATCTAGCCTTGACCGAATTTCCAAGCTGCTGGCTGACAGGACCTGGAATCTCAGGATAGAAGTGCTTTTTCCTGAGAGTTGGCGTTGACCGCATTATAGACCTCCGATTCAGCTATTGAGCTCTTCATGAAAATGTTAGGGGGTGAAGAGAGGAAAACGGGGATATATTTTATGAAAGGTTTGGTGGAGATTTGCGTGGGGAAAAGTATTTTCTAGTACCGGGTGGTCGGATCTGGACAACAGAGACAGAACAGAACTTGGGATCTAAAGTGAATTTTTAGAAAATATGAACGTGATTCTAAATTCACCTTAAATTTTGTGGATGGTGGGGGTGGCGGATGGAACCTCCAATAAATTTGGGGATTCAAAAAAAAGTCAATAAGGGGGTCGAAAGGGGGAAACTCAGAGTGGCTGTAACACTGGACAGACTGCAGGCAGAACTGGTGGATTGGAAATACACAGAAATGGACAAATATAAAATAAAATGTAAATGATGGGTTTCTGTGGAGGTTGGGGATCAAGTGGGAAACCAACCCTGAAAATATCAGCTCCAGATGATGTCGGAGTTGGGAGATAAAATTCCCGTAGTGAGTCTCTGTCTAGCAAAATAGAACTTGGACAACACTTTAGAAGGATACTCGCGGTGGCTCGATGGCGGCACGAATGGCGGCGGCGGCAGTAGAGATAGAAATCAGAGGTAGAGGGGCTAAGATAGAAGGGTTCTATACCCTGAAATGTTGAAGGAGGAAGAAGGAACCAGGGAGAGAGAGGAGGGGGCGCAGATCTGCTCTTGGGCATTCAATAATTTTTCTTCTCATTAATTCATACAAAATGTTGAAATACAAGCATTTATATGAAATGAAAAAAGACTCTGAATACTCTCAGATCTAGGGTTAGGGAGGGCAAACTAGGGAGGTCAAAACTAATTATCCCATGTGGGTTTGAACCACATTAAACAATGTATTAAGGAGGGGGGCGCCCCCTTGACCAAGTGGCTTCCATTTTGGACTGTTTGTCCACCTTGTCTCCCATGTGTCCAATTGACCTTCTAGATGCCACCTAGGACTTTGACCAGCCCCACATGGACCCCTATGCCTTAGGTGGCCTAATGGGGAAGAAGTGAGGGCCCCCTTGCTGGACCTACTGATATTTTGCATAAAAACTCAAACAATCCAAGGGAATGACACATTGACTTATAAAGCCTTACAATTGCACATATACTTTCTCAAGGATATAAAAATAAACTAAAGGACACAAATACAAATTAAAATGTCAGTGCTCTTGCTTTGATGTCCCCATCACTAACGTTGATTCCTATAGATAATTAATAATTACAACATGCTTTAAAATTAAATAACTATGGAACCATACATCTGAAAATCATGATATGCATATTTCTGGAATCCCTGTAATTTTCTCTTCATTGTCATGTCTTTAGTTTTTCAAAATTCCATCTTGATTGAAATTAGCACTATTCATCCCTTAACGAATAGTGTCAAGTGAAATAAAATGGAAGCATGAGCCTACAAGCGCATCCAGGCAATGCGTTGCAGCGTAAAACGTTAAAAAGAATGGGCGACTAGAGCCTTGTCTCCCATTTGAACCTACACCTATTACTGGTCCTGCTATTGCTACGTCGACGCCTCTTTGTCGACTTACTCTTCTTCCTTCTACGTGCCGTGGCTGCTACTGCAGAGGTTCTTCTTCCCATCTACTTCCTCCAACGTTCCTCTACCGTAATTGCCGTGGGCTGCTGATGCTATAGCTGTGTTCTTCTTCTTCCGTCGACCTCGTGTTGCTACCACTACAGTTATTCTTCTCCTTATGCAGTTGCTATGCTGCTGCTGCTACGTACATCATCATCCCCTGCAGCTTCTTCCCGTTCTTCTTCTTCACCATAAAAGCGTCGTAAAGGTAGGCAATCTCCCAAGCAAAATTCATGAAAACCATGCCAATAATTATATAAGATAGTTCATATAGATTCTCATGGTGATATGTGATGAGTATCACAATTTGTATCACAACTTGCATCACATACATCATCTTTTCCAAATAAAAGTACAAAGTTGTGCAACATGGATAGTTAATTCCACTCTCACACATAATTTGAGTTTGCATGCATTTTATCATCATTTCTGAGCAAAAATGACAATGAGAAACATTTAAGAAGTTGCATAACTATTCTTAGATTAAGTACAATGGGTATTTGATCTTTTATAGGGTTGTATGAAGGAGCCGAAGTAGAAGAAAGAGGCGCCCTCATGACTAGGCGCCCCTTAAAGGGTGCCTAGTCCACCAGGCACCTCCTCCAGACCCCTGATAGTGGACAGAAAAGAAAACAAGATATAAATTAAGAAAGCACCCAGTCCCATGGGCACCCCTTTCCAGACCAACAGAAGACTTGCATAAAAAGTTGAAAAGGAGAAGAAAAAAGAAAGAGGCGCTCGGCCCCCTGGGCGGCCCCTTCAAGAAGGCGCCCAGGCACCTGGGCGCCCCTCTCTAAGACTTGCAGAAAAAGAAAAAGAAGAAGAAGGAGGAGGAGGCGCCCCTCTGCCAGGGCGCATATTCAAAGAGACGACAGCATAGACGGTCGCGAATTCAATAATGCACACAGTTCAAGGCCCTTGTTGACACCCGTTTTTTGCCGATAAGTTGAGTCATTTCTCTTACTCTCATTTGTTGATGTCTCGAGTTATCCATTGCTCGTTGGACTATTTTTTAGGCACATCTTTGGGCCTACTTTATGGGTAGCCTCCCTCCCTGGCTAGGTCTGCTTCAATTCAGGGCTTAATGGGCCTTGATTTTGTGTAATTGATCATTTTTATGAATTTCAAGAGTCCGGATCCATGTACGATCAATCCATGGCCGTACAACCCATGCGCGGTCGTCTATGGGCCATCCAAATATTTATGCGATATTTTAGTTGATTTTCTGAATTATCACCGACATGCGTTCACACGACATATGGGTAGCCGTTCAACTTGTTGAGCGGGCTAACATTAGTCGTTCTTTTCCCAGAGTTCTAAGCTCGGCTGATTGTTTAGATAATTATCTATTCACTTCATTTATCCAAATTTTCCACTGACGAGACATGAGCGGTTGTCTCTTGGCCGCTCGCATGGATGAAAGCTTCACAAGTAACCGTTCATCTATGAGAGTCCAACGGTGAAGTTTTTGGCCAGCTTAATGGATAATTTGGATTATTCTGTGAGATATTGAATTTCCACCGACAGAGTTGGACGGCCGAGGATTGGCCACTCGTATGGATGAGCGGTCGATCGTATTGCCGTTTAACTGCTCGTTTCCTAAAGATTTAACAGATTTTCTCTCTCCACTCGTGGATTTATCCCCAACTTTCCCCAAACCTTTCTCCGCGAATACTGAGCCAAATTCGGTGCCATTTTTCCTGGTTGAAAGATAATTCATTTATCTACACATTTTATGTTATTATCCCGACCTGAAAATTGTTGGAAACTCTTATTTCGAGTTAAGACTTCAGGTGCTCTATAAATAGACCCTAAAGCTAAGCTTGTGAGGGGGGGGGGGGGGTGGGAGATTTTTGGTCGACGATGAAGCACTGCCGAATCTTTGAGTGACCTACCACCAGGGACGGAGGCCTTCTACGTCCGCATAGGCCTCCGGTTCAGGGAGTAGTCGTGTTTTGAGTCATTAGTTCATTTAGTTCCACCGGTCTCTTTTACTTACATGCATCGTGTCTTTTATATTCCTTCCACGTTTTCTTACTCTCATACATCATTTGCACACACCTTCCTATGTTTTTTATGCCCCTAGGGGTTTAAAAATCTCCAGGTATCCCCCATTTCATTTAGTAATGTTCGTTCCTTCCCATTCTAACATTTACTACACTTTATAGTTCTAACTTGGGTTTTTCTTTGTGTTCTACACGTGGTTTTATAGGTCAGCAACACACTAGCGCGAGGCCCACTCTTTCTGGCTAGCCAGAAAGGGTGGAGGTTTGGACTTTTGCAACTTATGGCGTGGTAGTCTTGTGCGGTTCAAAACAGTCCATTCGAGGTGAAGTACGGTTGATCTTGGACCATCCTTCTTCATCCTGTGGTTGGGTCTGAGCCGTTTGTCTGCCAATCGTTCTTCGTCCCGCGTCCCCTCCCAGCGCCGACGAGCGATCTATCGAGCTGCCGTGCAAGATAAGGGCGGTTCATTCGGAGCCGCGCATCCTTCTAGTGCTGGTCAAAAGGCGAGTGTCTCCCTCTTCTTTCTAAGGCACGGCGTGTTCATCACGTTCGGAGCCTTGGTGGCAATCACAGATTTCTACTGTTGTTCCCTTCTACTCTCATTTTGTTTACTTTCATATTTATATTAGTAAAGAGATTTGAACGGAGTTTTAAGCCGGTGTAGAGAAGGTAACATCTCCTACAAATAAATTTCTGGCGATCACGGTGGGACGCCTGGTGCCCATCGTGTTAGTAACTTGCTGACCCTCTCCTTTGATTTGTTAGTCCTCGTTCTTGAGTGGTTTCAGGTCGATCTTTGCTGTTCACATTTCTGTCCTATGGAACTTGCGCGGTTGTCCCAAAGCCGTCCACGGGATCCTGCGGCCGATGACTCACCACTCTTCTCCGTGAACAATGCCATTCCTTCTTCCACCCTACTGCTTCCCGCGGTCCTCTATCACCCGTACATCATTCCTTCGGTCTGTTACATGCCGCTCGAGTTCCAGGCTCAGATGCGTCTCTGCCTTCACACTGTTAGTTTTCATTGACGTTCTACGATTGTTGCAGGTCCGTCCCAGAGTGTCCACGGTCTGTGTTAGGCCGTTCTTCCAGGTACGCCCTATTCCCCAACGTTGGTTCATTTTGTCGTTTGATTCATTTTATCATTCTGTATTACCCCCTGCTGTTGAACGGTCCTCACTGGACCATCGCCCTCCCTGTGCGGTCTCAGGAAGACCGTCCTTCTCGTGCTATAGTGCACCTGAGCCTCATTTTGATTTCCATGTCATATCTTGTTCATGATATTTGGTGCTTACTTTGGTCTCCCTTGATTGTTTCTTGCTGCTGCATCATTGTGAGTTCTATTCATCATACTTGTTTGCCATTGCTTGCTAGACCTAGGCTAGAACTTTGCATGCACTCCGGTGTACTTAGCCGAATACATACTCATCATAGCAGTTGCATTCCTACCAAGGTAAGGTTTCCTCTCGTCTCCATACTCCTTGGAGCCGACTAAGGGACCTTGTCAAGGACCTCCGTAAGTCCCTGTGAGCCGTGGATTCCCACATGGACGCCGGGCAGGTTGTACCATACCACCCCTTAGTCTAGGGTTTGCATCAAAGAGAGAGAGAGAGAGTCCTCTAGTGTCAGCCAGTTGCCCATTTCCTACCTTGGCTAGGTACCCTGTGGTAGGGTGAACTCAAATCTTAATTAATTCACTAAGGTCCTAAAAGGGAAAATTCATAAAATTTATCGCGCATCATTCATAATTTGGGTGTTTACTTGGTTGTTTCTCTTCTTATCCCCCCTCTCTCTCTCTTGTATGCATTATTTGATTGTTGTTCAGGTCTTGGTTAGGGTTGTTTGCTTCCTCCCCTAGGTGTTTAGTGCATGTGGAGTTTCTTCACACCCTCAGGATCATCTCCCAGGGGCAGCTCGGATTTCTATTCCTATCTTAATCCCCTCTTTGACACATCACCCACCATGTCATCCTACAACTTCTCCCATTCCCATGAGAATCCTCTTCCTCAGGGACTTCTCGAGGACCCACCTAGGGTCGCCCATGTGCAGGGGGGAGAGGGGACTGCCCCTCTTATCCCGACCATTGTCATCGAGGGCCCTCAGCCCTCCCTTCCAAGTTCCTCTTCACAGAATTCTACCAATCAGATTATTAACATGATGGCCCAGCTTGATCCGACCCAGCTTCACCATATTCGACAAGCTCTGTAGTGGGCGGATGCTCCATCTTCAGTTCCTTCTCATGGCGTGACTACTACCGCCACTACATTTCTGACTGTCGGATTAGGGACCACCTCTTCGGTCGCCATTGATCTCACTCCGATTCATCCTCAGGTTCTCCGGTTCCCCACTATGGAAACAGGCCAGGCTTGTACCTCGGCCCATCAGCCACTTGACAATGGGAAGACTCAGATCCCCTCTGGTTCTTATGTTGATCCCTACACCATTGTCTCTCCAGCACCGCAGGCCCTCGTGGCCCCGACTGATTTCACTTGTCTACAACCAGGGGCCGCCCAGTTGGCTCATGTGGATATGGGCCCTTCCCTGGCCCATTATCCATCTTATGGGCCGCCCCCCTCAGTCAGTTTATCCTTCGGCTCCCTACTCTGGGTCTGCCTTTCCTGCCGTATCTCCTCCTTCTCGGGAACGGGAAGTTCTTGACAAATGGGCTGCCATGCAGCAGCAGATTAACCTCCTCCACAAGCGGGTCGGCCCGCAGTCTCTAGCTGATGTCCCCATTCCTAATTTTCGGGACATTCATTTCCCACCCCAGTCTGAGCTCCCCGTATACCGGAAGTATGACGGGAATGGCAACCCGTTTATTCACGTCAGGGAGTTCCTTTATGAATCGGCGCAGTTCCAACACGACGACCGCTTGATGGCGTATTTGTTCCGCCGATCCTTGGACGGGGTCACCCTTGAATGGTTCTATACCTTGCCTCTGGAGGAGCCAGAGATTTTCAAGACCGTAAAGGAGAAGTTTATCCAGAGATTCCAGGATCGGGTCGACCCCGAGTATTCCTTCATAGACCTAGTTGCAGAAAAGATGAAGCCGGATGAAAACTTCGCCGCATATGCAGATCAATGGAGGCAGATGGCATCGCGTGTGCCCGAGCAGATCCCGGAAGAAGAAAAAGTAAAGTTACAGATTTCTAATGATACCACAACATTCGAGAACATATTGGTAATGAACGACATTGCAAATATGCACCAGTTGTACAGTCGGACTCGGTTCATACAAACCCAGTTCAAGGACTCCCCCATCCATTCATGTTCGAGGCCCAGAAATCTAAAACCACCCAAAAATCCCAAGGCCCGGTTACCGAGGGAGTATAAATCAATGAGCAGGTTCAGGCAGTTCAATTCCCTAACTAGCCCGCTCCACCCTGTTTCCAGCAACCTCCACGCAACCCCCAGTTCACCGCTCCACAAGCTCCCCGATCCACTTTCCAAGCCCCTCAGCATCCACAACAACCACCGTCACCCCCACAATAGCCACAACAGCCACCCAAGTACCATAACGTTCCTCCTCCTGCTGGTTATGGGCCTGAACGGTTGGGACCCAAGAGAGTCAATTACCCACCACTTCCAGAAACACTCCCTGACATCTTTTCGGCCATGATGTACACTAGTGACATTAAATTGCCTCCGGAGCGTCAGAATTGGAATCCGACGGCCGATCAGTCAAGGTATTGTATATACCATAGGCAACCCGGGCACACCATAGAGATATGTTATCAGTTCAGAGATTTGGTGTATGATTTGCATGAGGGCCAGAGGATTGATTGGGCCCAAATGCACAAATTGATTGAAGACATAAAGGAAAGAAGAAGACAAGCCAGGCCGCAGCAGGCGGCGCCTTAGCAGTAGCAGTTCCAGCAACCTCTCCAACAACAACAACCTCAACAGCAGCAACAACAACACCAAGACCTCGGGATTCATAAGGATCCCATGCCAGAACATCCACTCGCTCCGCAGCAGTAGTAGCAACAATAGCCGTCGGCACCGGCTCAAGTAAATGCAGTTCACCACCTAGCCCCTAATGCTGGGTGGTCTTTTGACGATGAGACCCCCGCTCATCTTTTGGCCTTCCACCACACAAACTCCCCCGGGCCTTCTATATCCCTTCCATCCTCTGGCCCACCACCTTTGCTATCGCTCCACCCACTATCCCTTCCCTAACCACCTATTGCACCAGCCACATTCCCCACCATCCCGCGAGTCCTTCCACCATCACCCGCCATACCCTCCATCATCACCCTCCGCTTAACCCTTCACCAATTACCACTCCGCCAGGGCCTATCAGGCCAACCTCCGCCAACCTTACCCCCATTTCTACCGCTTCCGCTTACCCCACCGAGCTAATCGGGAGTCCAGTTGATGCCCTGCCGGCACAAAAATCTGCCCTCCAGAGCGGGCGTCCATTCCACAGAAGTTACCCTTTCCCCGGTACATCTGCACCCAACCCTCAAGTTCCTTCCTCAACAGTTGAAGCAGAAGAAGTAGACCCCGTGCCGGGCATGAAGTTTGAATTGCTACAGCATTTGGACCGGATGCCGGCCAAAATATCGATTCTGGAGTTAATTAAAAGTTCCACGCTACATCAAGACGCCTTAAGAGCTTTTTTGCAGAAAGTTATGGTTAGCGAGGACGTGGCGGTAGACAGTTTGCTGTTAGTGTTGGCAACAATTACAAGGGGGTCTTTCATTTCATTCTCTGAGTCAGAATTGTCACCCCCAGAGGCACGGCTGTAAGACCCCAGAATTTTTATAAATCATTTTTGGTATATTTAATTATTTTGTGGGAATTTTAAAGACCCAAAATGGATTAATAAATAAATGTTGAATTTATAAGTCATTATAAGGCCCAATTGTGTTAAATAATTAACCTAGCCTATTTAAATAAAATCTAAAAGGTTTAAGGACCAAGCCCATTAAGTTTGGCCCATATTCTAGAAGGTTATTTAGCATATTTAAGGATAAAATACCATTTTTATGGATAATAATATAGATAATTAACAAAGAGTTTGATTTATGTTGAACTCTGTGCACGTTGGATGTAGTGGTCTATCGTGCGACCGCCATAGCCATGTAACGCACCAGTCTTGATGCGTTACACCCTGTCAGTTCCGTGAATGGAAGAACGAGCAAAAAGACTGGAACTTTGGGATCCTATCTGCAAGAGATCAACTTGGGAGAGCTTATAACATTACTAAGGACTCTTAGGGATTAGGTTCTGGTAAATTAAGGACTCTAAAATCGATCTAATCTTCAAACCCTAGCCAAAACACTATAAATAAGACCTAGTTCTGAACGGAGCAACCCTTACTTTTAGCTGACGTGGAATCAAGGTAAGGAGTCATAATTTCGGGTAAGTTCTTTAGAAGATTTTATTTAGTATACCTTAGACTAATAGTTCTCAAAAGTTCATCCTAAGAGATCAAGTAACCAAGAAGATAGGGACTTCTAAAGTCGCTAATTCAGTTATAGCAGCCCAGAATTCAGAGCAAAAGACCACTAAAGATCAGAGAATTAGGATGCCTAAACGAGGTAATTAGAGTTCAACCCTTTAGAACTTTTTGTTCACCTTAGTTTCATCTTCTTACCCTCAAAAATTCACGTCCTTAGGTCAAGAGATTGGAGAGTTAGAGCGACGTGAAGTTGCTGAAAAATCTCAGGAAGGGAAGAACTAGGGCATGATTTTCAGACTCAATTTAGAAGTTTAAAGCTCAGTTAAGCGGTAGGTTATCTCATGATTGATAAAAACACATTGTTAGGGATAAAAGCCCTCTGGTTGTGCTTGATTTCATATATTATAGATCATGAATTTCATGTTTTAGTAGGTCATGCATGTATGTATACTCTTGGCCCTAACTAAGTTATAATGAACTCTCTTGTCAAATTCACAAAAAGCCCATGCATACTAGTAGGTTAGCCTTCATTCTATCATGTGGAAGGTGAGATATGATCTCCAAACATGATGTAAGTTGAAACCTTAGATTTTTATATCTTTTTCAGCCAGCAGACGATCTGACGCACCAATGTAAGACCGTCACAATGATATAACGGCCTTACGATAAACCGTCACACCCTCTACTGCATCTTAATTACTCTGTTGTCTCTTACACACCTTAACAGGAGCGTTACACTACTACAACGGCCCCTCGATAAACTGTCACATGACTGTAACGTGCCTATCCTAGACCGTCAGACACTATGTTCTGTCAGCCCGAGGTAGAATGATAACCAGTTAAGTTTACTTATAAATAAGCCTAGTTATCTAAGTTTGGACATGTTATCATGACTTTAAGTGTAGTTACTGATTCATAATAGAAATTGCATGATTAAGGTATCTTAAGTTATTTTAAGTTATGTTAATTTCATATGCCAAAATTCTATAGTTTTTTACCTAAATCATGATTTTCAATGATGAATTGACGGAGTTTATTTTGGTTTCACGTTGCTACACATTCTCTCTCTATCTATAGAGTCATTTCTTTAAGTGCATGGCACATATTCCGGTATGTTGTCTATTAGTTTACACTTTGCACTATAGGAACACTATCTTGGACATGATGACCTCTCTATTGGATATTCCTTCCAATGGACTAGGAAATCTTGTTTCAAGACCTCTGTAATTCTCTGCAAGCCTGAGATTTTCACTAGGACGCCGAGTTGGTTGTACCATTAAAACCCAATTGATTAGAAAGCACTATCGATGTTTTCTAGTTCTAGCAATGTAACGGATCTATATTGGACCATCAGGCCCATATAACGGCCCAATATATAACCGTCACATTTAGCTGAGTCCAATTATTGTTTCTGGAATCATTCGTTCTAACGGATCAAGGCTAGGCCATCACGTGAACGTAACAGCCCAGTACAAGATCGTCACATTGAACTGAGTCTGCTTTCTTTGTTCGAGATTCAGACCATTGTAACGGCCCAACATTGGAGCATCACATAAATGTAACGGCCAATATTAGACCGTCACAATGCTTGAGCTAGTTAACCCAAAGTTTGACCCAAGTGTTGATATTCTAAGGTTCCTAGATGGCTTGACAATGATCTAGGACTTATCATATCGATCAAGAAACTTAATATAATGAATGGAAGTTAAAGAAATGTACCATTATGCTGTCGATTTGTTTCCATAAGCATAACATTGTCTTAATTCATTCTTGATCTCTCATATTCTTAATAGAAGTATTCGTTCTTTGATAATTATTTTCATAAGCTTATTGATTGAACTTATTACATTCTTGGCCATAATTTATTATTACACTCGTAGAAGTAGCTTGATTTATACGTGAAGATGAATTTCGGGCGCTGATTGTGTCCAAGGGCTCTATGCTAGTCCCCTCGGCTGATTGCCGAAAACATACTATTATAAATTATGGGGTATCATACTACTGACGTCGCATTATGCTGGGAGTACTTTCTTTATAAATAAGTGAAATCCATGAGCACTCGTGAAAATCTAGTGAATTGCTACATGATTGACATTATCGTGCGTAACCTTTATGGTTATGAAAGTGAAAAGTGAAAGTGCATTCTCGTTACATTCTTGAAAGGCCATGCTATATTCTTGATCATACTTGTTACATTCTTGATAGTTCACACTCGTTCATCCTATCTTAACGATCATCTTGTTACTTTGGTTATTCGCGTTACCGCATTTCACATGATTTTATCTTATTCCTTTAGAGCTAAAATACTAATTACTTAAATAGTGCTAATCATGTTGATGCGAAGATACCTACTGGGCAAGTGTGCTCATTACCTATTTACAGTCTTTTCAGGAGATGGAAGTGATTCGAATTCGGATTCGGGTTATATAAGTAGCGGGTCCGAGAGCGAATGAGAGTGTTGTCAAGATGAGAGTGAAGACTTAGAAAAGTCTATATTGTTTAGATTGAGTCTATGTAATTTTCCTATTTCTTGAGTCCGATAGATGGAAGGAAGTTGACAGTCATTGTATTTGAATATTTTGATATTAAATGGAATAAATTTGAAATTTGAGTAATTATTATGCGATTGCATTCTTATGTGTGATTACCTTGCGCTCTGATCATTCTTGCTTACAAGAGGCTTACCATGCCGACTGTTCACCTTTCTCGAGTGAGTCTTTCGCTCTCATAAAGGCTCAGGGCGTGACAATTAAGTTGGTATCAGAGCCTAAGTCTCAGGACTTTGGGAAATGAGTCATGTCATAGGATGAGTCCAAGGTTTAAGGACCCATACCTATGAACTAAGGAAAAAATTTCCATACCCATGTGAGAATTGGGTAGAGCCCGGGATGAGATAGTTATATAAAAATTATCTTAGGAAAAATCTTCCCGACTTTAAATAACTAAAATGTCCATGATTCTCAGGTACCTTGATTCTCAATGGCTCATCGTATAAACTGGGACGAGATGCAGTAAACTGTTGCGGGACTTACTCAAGCCCTACAAACAGTGGCCCAAGCCGGTGGAAGGGCTGGCGCGGGTAACTTGCATGGAAATTTCTGAAGTTTAAATCCTCTACAATTCTCTGGATCTTCTAACCCGGATGAAGCGAAAAATTGGATCGACGAAATGAATCGAATATTCGATGTCATGCAATGCACCGACCAGGAGAAGGTTCGACTTGCCACGTTCCAACTCAACAAGGATGCTCGTACATGGTGGAAATCTATTCCAATGCCACCTGCAGACGCACCTCATACATAGGAGGGTTTTCTTACCCTATTCTGTGCCAAGTACTTTTCCAAGCATGTAAAGGAGATAAAGGCTATGGAATTTTCCTCCTTAAAATAAGGCGCGATGTCTGTGGCAGAATATGAATTATAATTCTCTCGACTAGCACCTTATGCTCCTCACTTGGTATGCACAGATTTATTGAAAGTCAACCGATTTATGGATGGTTTAAGGACCGGATTTATCTAACAACTTGGAACCCAGAATATCTGCACCTATACCGAGATGGTACAAAGAGTGCATCTATGTGAAAGAACCATGGAGAAGGTGGAGAGGCTCCGAGGGAGAGGTCAAGCCGAAAACATGATAGGCAAGAAGAGAAAGAAGTGGATGAGGATGAAAATCGTCACATTAAGAAGTTCCGTAATGGGAACGGTAATGGAAAAAGAAATGGAAATGGAAATGGAAAGAACGAGAAAGTTAAAGAAGAGAAGGAGCAAGCCGTGGCACCTTGCTCATTTTGTGAAAAGTTTGGGCACTAGGCAGAACAATGTTGGAAGCGTCTCGGCGGCTTGTCTCAAATGTGGAAGCCGGGAACATCGCTTGCCCCTATGTCCTTTCATCAACGGACAATCATCAAGGGATAACAACGGATGCGGGAAGCGACGTCGATTAAATGCCATTCTAGACGAGGGAGGTGAGATGATAAAACGTACTCTCTTAACCCATTCACCTTACGTTAATTCTTAATACATTAAAATACGTACACTCTCCATAAAAACTCATATATTAAATTTGGGGACCAAATTCTCTTAAGTGGGGGAGGGTGTAAGACCCCAGAATTTTTATAAATTATTTTTGGTATATTTAATTATTTTCTGGGAATTTTAAAGACCCACAATGGATTAATAAATAAATGTTGAATTTATAAGTCATTATAAGGCCCAATTATGTTAAATAATTAACCAAGCCTATTTAAATAAAATCTAAAAAGGTTAAGGACCAAGCCCATTAAGTTTGGCCCCATATTCTAGAAGGTTATTTAGCCTATTTAAGGATAAAATACCATTTTTATGATAAAAATATGGATAATTAATAAAAGAGTTTGATTTATCTTGAACTCTGTGCACGTTGGATGTAGCGGTCTATCGTGCGACCGCCACAGCCATGTAACATACCAGTCTTGATGCGTTACACCCTGTTAGTTCCGTGAATGGAAGAATGAGCAAAAAGACTGGAACTTTGGGATCCTATCTGCAAGAGATCAACTTGGGAGAGCTTATAGCATTACTAAGGACTCTTAAGGATTAGGTTCTGGCAAATTAAGGACTCTAAAATCGATATAATCTTCAAATCCTAGCCAAAACCCTATAAATAGGACCTAGTTCTTAACTGAGCAACACTTACTTTTGGCTCACGTGTAATCAAGGTAAGGAGTCATAATTTTGGGTAAGTTCTTTAGAAGATTTTGTTTAGTATACCTTAGACTAATAGTTCTAAAATTTTCGTGCTAGGAGATCAAGAAACCAAGAAGATAGGGGCTTCTAAAGTCACTAATTCAGTCATAGTAGCCCAGAATTCAGAGTAAAAGGCCACTGAAGATCAGGGAATTAGGACGCCTAAACGAGGTAATTAGAGTTCAATCCTTTAAAACTTTTTGTTCACCTTAGTTTCATATTCTTACCCTCAAAATTTCACATCCTTAGGTCAAGAGATTGGAGAGTTAGAGTGACATGAAGTTGCTGAAAAACCTCATGAAGGGTATAACTAGGGCACGATTTTCAAACTCAAATTAGAAGTTTAAAGTTTAGTTAAGCGGTAGGTTATCTCATGATTGACAAAAATATCTTGTTAGGGATAAAAGCCCTCTAATTGTGCTTGATTTCATGTATTATAGATCATGAATTTCATGTTTTAGTAGGTCATGCATGTATGTATACTCTTGGCCCTAACTAAGTTAAAAAGGAACTCTCTTGTCAAATTCACAAAAGCCCATGCATACTTGTAGGTTAGCCTTTATTCTATCATGTGGAAGGTGAGATATGATCTCCAGACATGATGTAAGTTGAAACCTTAGATTTTTATATCTTTTTCAGCCAATAGACGATCTGACGCACCAATGTAAGACCGTCATAATGATATAACGGCCTTACGATAAGCCGTCACACCCTCTACTACATTTTATTTACTCTGTTGTCTCTTTCGCACCTTAACAGGAGCATTACACTACTGTAACGGCCCCTCGATAAACCGTCACACGACTGTAACGCGCCTATCCTAGACCGTCAGACACTGTGTTCTGTCAACCCGAGGCAGAATGATAACCAATTAAGTTTACTTAGAAATAAGCCTAGTTATCTAAGTTTGGACCTGTTATCATGACTTTAAGTGTAGTTACTGATTCATAATAGAAATTGCATGATTAAGGTATCTTAAGTTATTTTAAGTTATGTTAATTTCATGTGCCAAAAGTCGATAGTGTTGTACCTAAATCATGATTTTCAATGATGAATTGATGGAGTTTATCTTGGTTTCACGTTGTTACACATTCTCTCTCTATCTATAGAGTCATTTCTTTAAGTACATGACACATATTCCGGTATGTTGTCTATTAGTTTATAGTTTGCACTATAGGAACACTATCTTGGACATGAGGACCTCTCTATTGGATATTCCTTCCAATGGACTAGGAATTCTTGTTTCAAGGCCTCTGTAATTCTCTGCGAGTCTGGGATTCCCACTAGGACGCCGAGTTGGTTGTACCATTAAAACCCAATTGATTAGAAAGCACTATCGATGTTTTCTAGTTCTAGCAATGTAACGAATCTATATTGGACCATCAGGCCCATATAACGGCCCAATATACAACCGTCACATTTAACTGAGTCCAATTATTGTTTCTGGAATCAGTCGTTCAAATGGATCAAGGCTAGACCATCACGTGAACGTAACAGCCCAGTATAAGACCGTCACATTGAACTGAGTCTGCTTTCTTTGTTCGAGATTCAGACCATTCTAACCGCCCAACATTGGAGCGTCACATAAATGTAACGGCCAGTATTAGACCGTCACAATGCTTGAGCTAGTTAACCTTAAGTTTGACCCAAGGGTTGATATTCTAAGGTTCTTAGATGGCTTGATAATGATCTAGGACTTATCATATCGATCAAGAAACTTAATATAATGAATGGAAGTTAAAGAAATGTACCGTTATGCTGCCGATTTGTTTCCATAAGCATAGCATTGTCTTATTTCATTCTTGATCTCTCATATTCTTAATAGAAGCATTCATTCTTTGATAATTGTTTTCATAAGCTTATTGATTGAAATTATTACATTCTTGGCCATACTTTATTATTACACTCATGGAAGTAGCTTGATTTATACGTGAAGATGCAGTTCGGGCGCTGATTGTGTCCAAGGGCTCTATACTAGTCCCCTCGGCTGATTGCCGGAAACATACTATTATAAATCATGGGGTATGATGTTATTGACGTCGCATTGCACTGGGAGTACTTTCTTTATAAACAAGTGAAATCCATGAGCACTCGTGAAAATCTAGTGAATTGCTACATGATTGACGTTCTCGTGCGTAACCGTTATGGTTATGAAACTAAAAAGTGAAAGTGCATTCTCGTTACATTCCTGAGAGGCCATGCTATATTCTTGATCATACTTGTTAGATTCTTGATTGTTCATACTCGTTCATCCTATCTTAACGATCGTCTTGTTACTTTGGTTATTCGCGTGATTTATCACATTTCGCATGATTATATCTTATTCCTTTAGAGCTAAAATGCTAATTACTTAAATAGTGCTAATCATGTTGATGCGAAGATACTTGCTGGGTAAGTGTGCTCATTACCTATTTCTAATCTTTTCAGGAGATGGAAGTACTGATTCGAATTCGGATTCGGGTTATACAAGTAGCAGGTCCGAGAGCGAATGAAAGTGTTATCAAGATGAGTGTGAAAACTTAGGAAAGTCTATATTGTTTAGATTGAGTCTTTGTAATTTTCCTATTTCTTGAGTCTGATAGATGGAAGGAAGTTGACCGTCATTGTATTTGAATATTTTGATATTAAATGGAATAAAGTTGAAGTTTGAGTAATTATTATGCGATTGCATTCTTATGTGTGATTGCCTTGCGCTTTGATCATTCTTACTTGCAAGAGGCTTACCATGTCGGCTGTTTACGTTTCTCGAGCGAGTCTTCAGCTGTCATAAAGGCTCGGGGCGTGACAACGGTAGATGCCACTCTGCATTACTATTTCCTTAAACAAGGTGGCAGTTGAGTCAGCCCTTGTGGACATAGGAGCATCGATAAATGTGTGTCCATTAAGTACACTGCACGCCTGCAATATCCCCGAAGACATGCTTAGGCCAACGCCAACCACAATTGCGGCATATGATAACTCCAGATGAGCTTGCCATGGGGTCGTGACAGTTCAGGCCGAGCTAGGGCCTTTGGTAATGGACGTGGAATTTTATGTACTGGACATAGATCGGATGTTCAAGGCAATTCTGGGTCATCCATGGATAGATAGCCTGAATGTTGTGCCCTCAACTGCCCACCAATGCCTTAAGTTCCCATTTCAAGGCCCGGTAGTTAAGGTGAAGAGTATCTCCACCGTCCAATCTGTTGATGCAATTGCGGACAAGATTCTTCTACTTTGTGGCCGAGCAACAGGCCAGTCCTTTCAGTTATGGACTTAAACTATTCATGGGCATATGCGTGACGCAAGACCGCCACTGCACCAGTGAATGTCAAAATTAAGTCCAAGATCAAAGATTCGAAAGGGTGGTACATGATTTTAAAGTTAGGCTATCAGCCGGGCTTGGGCCTCGGTGCACAATTGCAGGGGCGGACTAAGCCCGTCCCCAAAGGCAGAAAAATGAGCCGGAGAGCCCTTGGCTACCGGGAGTCAGCACTATCCATACTGGGAGACTCCGGGCCGCTGACGTGGGACTACCGTCAACACTTTGTGAAAGGCCCGTTACAGTCAGGTACTTTGAAGAAGTCACCGTCCTGGTCTGACATGAAGACTGATGCCGCTCATGTTGTTGCTGACCCACCACCGCCACTGAAGGGGATGGTGGGTGACATGGAAGACATTTGTAGTTGCTTTGAGAAGCTGTTCCAAGAAGAGGAAGCTCGTGAAGAAGATGGAGATGCAGCTGGTGAAGCATTCTCCAACTGAGCTAGTTCACCGGAGGCCGCGGGAAGTGGGGAGCTCCATCACTACCTTTTCCTTGTCCCCATCCCATCTTGCCTCCTTGTTTCAGCAATTGGGGTTTGTTCCCCGTTCCCCTCCGATCATGGTCGACCCGTACTTCACGAAAGACCATTTGAAGTTCTATTTGTTTCTTACGCATGTGGGTGCTACGCACCCGTTTACTTATCAACTCTGTTTACTCCTCCTTCCCCCACAACCCAACTCCACGAAATGTTGTTTTCATCTTCCGACCCATTCTTCGATTGCATCTTCCCCTCTCTGTTTCCCATGCAACTTCCTCCTCCCCCTCTTCTTCTCCCTGTTGCGTGATCTCCTCCGACTTCCAAAAAAAATGCCAATTTTAAAACAGAGGTTTCAATGTAGGATTACGCTATGTTCTGCCCATTTCCCCAGGGGGATGAGACCCCTGCTCCTTTTTCAGTAGATCTCTTGTCTCCTAGGTTAGATGTACATTCTGTAGAGTCTCCTAGGTTGGTAGAGTCAGTTGGGGTAGTGTCTAGTTCTAGTGTTGTCAGTCCATCCACATCTGCGGCACCCTGTGATGCGTCATTCCAAATCTGTCCCAGATAGGTTTATGT
The DNA here is from genome assembly GCA_022559845.1 of Amorphophallus konjac. Lineage (NCBI taxonomy): Eukaryota > Viridiplantae > Streptophyta > Magnoliopsida > Alismatales > Araceae > Amorphophallus > Amorphophallus konjac. Next base: position 8,308 of record JAHNEJ010002454.1, on the reverse strand, counting down.
GAGATTTAGTTCAAAGATGTCATGCCCTTCTCAAATGCCCTGAGTTTGTAGAGACCGCGATAGTTTTGGAGGATGATGAGGAAGTAGAAGGGGTGTGGAGCAATGACGGATTAGGTGTATATGAAGTCATAGATGAGAAGGACCCAGTCGATGGTGAGGAAAGCGATGTGGATGACACTGTCGATCTATACGCACAAGGATTAAAGAGATTTGATGAACCGTCTGACGAAAGTGGATGAACCCACCAAAGAAATTAATCTTGGAACGGAAGAGGACCCCATGCCCATAATTATTTCACCTAATCTCCCTCCTCAGGTGGAAGGGGAGCTGATCAAGGTTTTGAGGGAGTACAGCGATTCCTTTGCCTGGTCCTATGAGGACATGCCGGGTCTTGACCCCACTTTGGTTAAACATCGACTTAATCTTAAACTAGGGGCAACACCCATTAAGCAAAAAGCGAGAAGGTTCCACCTGTAAATGCCCTTGAGGATAAAGGAGGAAGTCGATAAATAGCATAAGGCTAGGTTTATCAGAGTTGTGTTATATCCGCAATGGGTGGCGAACATAGTCCCGGTAATGAAGAAAGATGGAAAAATTCAGATTTGTATCGATTTTAGGGACTTAAATAAGGAATGTCTGAAGGATGATTTCCCGCTTCCTCACATTGATGTGTTGGTCGACAACATAGCTGGGTATGAGGCCCTCTCATTTATGGATGGCTATTCTGGTTACAATCAAATCCGTCTTGCTCCCGAGGATCAAGAGAAGACCTCTTTCACCACGCCCTGGGGCACGTACTGCTATATCGTTATGCCATTCGGATTAAAGAATGCAGGTGCCACGTACCAGTCGGCAATGATGGCCATCTTCCACGACATGATGCATGTATACTTGGAAGCCTACTTGGATGATATCCTGGTAAAGTTAAGATCCAAGGAAGAGCACCCCGCCATTTTAGCCAAGGTGTTGCAAAGGGCAAGGGAGTACAAGCTGAAAATGAATCCAAAGAAATGTGTATTTGGAGTTGCATCAGGAAAATTGCTTAGGTTTATAATTAGTAAACGGGGGATTCAGATCGACCCGAATAAGGCCAAGGCCGTTATGAAAATGCCATCGCCGAAGAATATCACTGAACTCAGAAGTTTGATTGGGCGCTTGCAATTCATTAGAAGGTTCATATCCCAACATTCACAATGGTGTCACCCATTCTGTGAATTGTTGAAGGCGGGAGCTAAATTTGAATGGAATGGACAATGTCAGAAGCCCTATGAGGATCTTAAGGTTTACCTTTCTAATCCCCCAGTTCTGCAACCACCCGTCCCTGGGAAACCCCTAATCTTGTACATTTCTGTTATTGAGGACTCCATAGGAGCTGTTCTGGCTCAGGCGGATGATGAAGGAAGGGAAAGGGTAGCATACTACCTTTCAGGTTGTTCAATCCTGCTGAATCTAAGTATACTGCCATGGAGAAGACCCGCGCAACATTAGTATGGGTAGCTCAGAAACTCAAACACTATTTCCTTGCCCATGAGGTTAAGCTGATCTTTAGAATGGACCCAATTCGTTACCTCTTAGAAAAACCTGTCCTTTCTGGCAGATTAGCTCGCTGGCAGAGCTTTCTTTCCCAATTTGATATCACCTTCATTGTTCAGAAAGCGATCAAGGGATACGCGATTGCTGAACATCTTGCTCATTCCCCTATCCCTTGCTCTGATTCAATCCAGGACGAGTTTCTTGATGAACACTTGGGTGTAATCACTCATATTCCTTTTTGGTATCTTCATTTTCACGGTGCTCTCGATTCTCAAGGCCGCGGAATCGGCACCGTTCTCCTTACTCTGGAAGGAGTTACCATCCCTATTGCTTATCAACTCTCTTTTCCTGCCACTAATAATATAGCTGAGTATGAGGCTCTCCTTGCCGACCTGAAGCATGCCTACCTCATGGGCGCGCGATACCTTAACATCATAGGAGACTCTCAATTGGTGCTGCGTCAAGTTCTGTCAACTTACCATACCCGTGACCCCAAACTCAAGCCTTATCAATATTTAGTCACGCTCTTGGCTAGGCAATTCTGAAAACTCATCTACATTTATACCCCTCATTCTCAGAACATTCTGGCCGATGCACTTGCATCGCTCGCTTCTTCCCTTTCATTCCCCCTCAGTCACGCCACTGAGACCATTGTCGTCCAGCGGTTAGATGCTCCTTCCCTCCAAGATCCCTGGTTTGACAACCTTAGGAAGTCTGTAGAAAGGAAAGCTGAGAAAAAAGATTTGAAAGAAGTTTCATTGACTGGGCTTTAGGAGATTATAGAAGAAGAGGAATTGTGGTGGTATCACGAGATAGAGCAGTATTGCAGGGATGGTTCGTTTCCCGAGACAGCGAGTGTCTAGCAGCGCAAGGCCATCAAGAGAGTCGCCACCAGATACACGATTATTGCTGAAGAGTTATATAGGCGGACTCTCAATAGAGTTCTAATGAGGTGATTGGATGACGATGAGTCTTGGAAGGTGGTAGAAGCTGCTCACTCCAGTGAGTGTGGAGGGCACGTAAATGGGCAGGCGTTGGCGAAGAAGATTCTTAGGCAGGGTAATTACTAGCCAACCCTAGAAGAAGACTGTTCCACCTATGTCCGTAGGTGTCTTCAATGCCAGCTTCATGCCGACAAAATCCATGCTCTGGCTTCTTCCCTCCTTCCTCTTTCTGCTCCTTGGCCATTCTCGATGTGGACCTTTGATATCGTTGGACCACTTGGTGACCCTACTCAGGTTAAACAGAAATCCTTCATTCTGACAGCTACAGAGTACTTGACCAAGTGGGCAGAAGCTGAAGCTTATGCAGAAATCAAAGCCACCATAGTATGCCGCTTCATCCTCAAGAACATCATCTCACAGTTTGGAGTGCCAAGTGATATCGTCACCGACAATGGGCCTCAATTCATTTCTCAAGAACTTCAGGACCTCTGTAGAAAATTAAATATTTCATTGCATCACTCATCACCATACTACCCTCAAGGTAATGGCCAAGCTGAGGCCATGAACAAAACCCTTCTTAAAATCATTAAGAAAACATGCGAGTCACACAAATTAGCGGATTGGGCCGACAAACTGATAGAAGCTCTATGGGCTTATCGCACCTCCGTCCGTACTCTCACATGATAAACTCCTTTTGCTCTCACCTATGGGATGGAGGCGGTACTCCCGTACGAGATCTTGATCCTTCCCTAAGAGTGCAGCTGGACAAAGAACTTAATCTCAACGAGCGTCGATAGGCGTTGTTAGTCCAACTGGAACTCTTAGACGAGAAGAGGTTTAATGCGGCCAATCACGTCTCGGTTTATCAAAAACGTGTCTCGCGGTATTTTCAAAAGAAGGTTATTGAAAGAAAATTCCAAGTAGGTAATATGGTTTTGAAGCGCAAATTTATCAGATCGGCAGGTCCTAGGTCTAAGCTGCAACCTAATTGGGAAGGGCCGTTTGTAATTAAGGAAGTATATCCTGGTAACGCGTACTGTTTAATTAACGTTGAAGGTGAAGAATTGCTAAATCCGTGGAATGGGTTGTATTTAAAACATTTTTATCCATAAAGTCAAGCCAGCAACGGCCCCGGCGGGATATGCCTCTACTTGATCACGAAGGGAGATCCCCGGTTCAACATTCACACACTACACGACCCCCTGTGATTCAATTTTCCTCTTTTTACGCAACACCGTTTCTCCCTTGGCCATGCTTAGGGGAAAGTGAAGATCCTTATTTTTCTCCTCTCTCGACTGAAAATAGGGGCAAGAAGCAAATAAGGGGGCGAGAACTGATTTAGACACCCCAATAAAAGAGGTCTCAAATAGGGGCAGTCCGTTATGACCTTATTCCGCAAGTGTAAGAGCAAAAAGAAAAAGAAAGAGAAGAAGAAAAATATACGGAGACAAGGGGCAAAGTCAAAGATGAAGCTAAAAGCTCATCCAAAAGCTCGAAGCCCGAAAGTCTAAAAGACCCCAAAGTAATGAAACTAGGCATGGCAAGAGTGGCAGTACAGTTTCCCCGTGGGACGTTATGAGCCCGATCGTATGCATGCCTAGAGCGGATGTAGGTTCGATGGTAGACATAAAACCCTGGCGCAACATACCAAATTCTTTGAAAATGGTGTCGCGAGAAGAACTCAAGCCCTAAAAATCTCTATACCTGTTGCTAGCTTTTCTATCAAGTTCTCTTTTATTTTCCAAGGAATGGATCCTACCCCGGGTATGGCCTCGGTAGAGGCACCGTTAAGCGAAATTGGACCCGGCCATGGGCGGTCACCCATAATGCACGTCGAACTTTGGAGACCCTTAGTGAGATGTGAGGCTCCCCGTCGTCGAGTTTGAGCTGGTTTCAAAATCAAAAAAAAAAAGAAGAGATCAAATATTTCAAAATCCAAAAAAAAATTGAATATTAAAAAAAAAACTGAATATTCAAAATCTAAAAAAAAATCAAATATTCAAAATAAAAATCTAAAAAAATCAAATATTTCCAAATCCAAAAAAATAAAATATTTCAAAATCTAAAAAAATCAAATATTTTAAAATCTAAAAAATCTAAATATTCTTAAAATCATAAAAAAAGATCTTCATCATCATTGCATTCCATGGCATGCATTGCATTCATTTTCATTTGTCATTGCCTATTTAATAAGGCTTACCCCCTTCACGAAAAATCAAGAACCGGTAATTACGTAACTCGCTACAGGCAAGGGGTTAAGCCTAAAACAGATTTAATCTGTTTTCTTTGTTTTGGTGTGTGCAGGGGCAGGTTAAAGCTCAAGGTTCAGCACCCCAGTCAGTAAACAGTCCTTTGGTGACCGTCCTACACGTTTCAACGGTCATGGTCAGACCGTCCAAACGTTCTCACGGTCCTATATAGACCGTTCCAACCTCATGCTCCTCTAAACATCCACGGTCCCCATTAGACTGTTCAAATATATGAACGGTAGATTCTTGACCGTTTAACCAGGTCTACAGCCTACAAATAGGCCGTTCAATTCCTTTCTCTCAACTCCGCCATTGATCTAGTGCACGGCTCTATGGGAGCCATTCTATTCTCCGAGCGGTCAGTTTCTAGCCATTTTATTAGCTGAGCGGTCTGTGTGTGACCGTTTGCACTCTAAGCTCATGCCCTAACTCACTCAATCACACAAGAAAGGCCAAACTCAAACCAATCAAGCTAGCAATTTTATTCAAACATCTCTAGGCATAAGTCCCTACATCAACATCATGAAAGGAAAGAAAAATCACTCAGTCCTCCGCTGGGCATCCCCACGGGACGTTACTCTCTCAGCTCTCTAACATAGGCCTAGCGTGTCGCCGGAATCTCTGCAACATCCGCTGGAAGGTGAGCACCCTGCTCGCCTCCCACATGATCAGGGCGCTCCTGATCGCCTGCTCGTCCTCCTTAGTACCGATCCTCCTCACCTGTAGTGCGGGAAGGTGGGGTAGTGCCGGAAGAACGGTACTGGGTAGTCCAACCTGTAGGTAGCACCGGTGCGAGCTGTACATCGCTAGTGCAGTGTCGCTCGCGAGCCTCAGATCCAAGCCTGGCCTCCTAGGTACCCTGACGGTGGTGTCGTGGAGGAAGTCAGGGCGCATCACGAACCACTCCAGGGGCAATTTGTTGATATGCAATCGCTACTCGTCCCTGGTCTTCTTTTCTGCTGTCCTGCACTCTACCTATGGAGAGAACCCGAAGGCGCCACCTATGATGAAGAGGGGGTGGCTCCCGAAGATCCTGCTAGCTGAAGTGACAACCTCCTTATGAATGAATTTCATCCTGACACCCATCCAGCACTCTAAAAGTATCAAGGAACCAAAGAGAGGACCTCCTAGAGCTGTTGAGGTAAGGCCCTCGTACAAGTAGGTAAGGACGGCCTAAGAAATAGAAAGACTTTGCCACAGGCCGCTGATGGTACTAAGGATGGGAGTCTCTAGTATATGGTCGACAGAGGGGAACAAGATAGCCCTGCACAGGCAAATAGATGCGGCCTTGGCTATGGCCTCATCCCACCCACACCTGTTCCTACAATGTCCAACTACCCACTGGCTAAGAGGAAGGAGGTGGATCTGACCCAGGCCTATGAAGGTATGGATGTCCCTGCTATCGGGTATAAACCCTCCCAAGATTAGCCTAGGATCTATAGGGGTCACGGTGTTGTTGGTAGGAGATGTTACTTTTTTCTACACCGGCTTAAAACTCCTTTAAATCCCTTTTACTAATGTCAATATGAGAGCAAATAAAATGCAGACCGACAAGGGACAAGAGGATATGAACACATGTGATCCCACCAAGGTGTCTAATGTGATAAACACACCGTACCCTGGAAAGAGAGGGAGACACTGGCCTTTTGACCAGCACTGCAAGGATGCGCGGTCTGTGAAGAACCACCTTAAGGATGCGCGGCCGCTCGACAGGCCGCTCGTCGGTGCTGGGGTGGAACGTGGGATGAAGTGCAATGGACGACGAACGGCTTGTAGGTGGCCAAGAAGAAGAGAACTGCTCTGATGGTGCTGCACGTCCTTCCGAATGGTCAATATGGAGCCATCCAATGCCACCGCGCCTTAAGCTATAAAAGTTCAAACCTCCACCCTTTTCGGCCGGCCAGAAAGAATGGGCCTCGTGTTAGAAGATTGCTGACCTGCAAAAGGACGTAGAAATACACAAAGGAAGAACCCAAATTAGACCTATGATTTGCAGTAAATGCTAAAGATAGACGGTAATAACCATAACTAAGATGGAATGGGGATACCTGGAGGTTTTTAAACCCTTAGGGGAGTCAAAAGTATGGGAGGGTGTGTGTAATGATGTATGAGAGTAAGAAAACGTGAAAAAAATATAGAAGAAACGATGCATGCAAGTAAAAGAGCGGTGGGACTAAATGAAATGATGACTCAAAATAAGACTACTCCCTGGACCGGAGGCCCATTCGGACGTAGAAGGCCTCCCCCTGGCGGTAGGTTGCTCAAAGATTCGGCAGGGCTTCGCCGTCAACCGAAAAATCTTTCCCCTTTCGAAACTTGGCTTTAGGGTCTATTTATAGAGCACCTAAACTCCTAGCTCGAAATTAGGGTTGCTAGCCATTTTTAGGTCGAGATAATCAAAGAAAAGTTGAAGATAATTCAATCATCTTTCATCTGGAAAAAACGGCACTAAAAATGGTTAAGGATTCGTGGAGAAATCATCAGAGAAAGTTTGGGAGAAAAGCCACGAATGATAGGAAAAAGTGTTAACCACTTTCTGGTCCGAGAGGATAAACGTCTCACGATAGACCGCACAAATGATGAGTGGCCAAACATGGGCCTTCAACCCTGTCGGTGGAAATTCAAATAAATCATGAGATAATTAATTTATCCACTGATCTGACCGATAAATTCGCCGCTGGACTCTCTCCTGTTTGAACGGCTCTTGGGAAACCGCCCAAGCTGTCGGTGATAAATAAGAAGATAATAGGTAATTATCTGAACAGTCATCTGACGTTAGGGCTCTTAAGATGTAGACGGCTTAGTAGGTACTGCACAATGGTCTTATGCGTCTAAATCTAGACTGTATAAATACTTGTCGGTGATAATTTAGAGAATTAACCAATATACCCTCTAAATTTTTGGACGGTCGACTATCAACCGTACAAATGGTTGAATGGCTGGAGGTTGACCGCACATGTATATGTGCGTTTGAAATTCATGGAAAAGCTCAATCAACCAAAACCAAGGCCCATTAAGCCCTATATTAACTCGGACCTAGCCAAGGAGGGAGGCCACCCATAAAATTGGCCCAGAACGTGCCAGAAAATAGCCCAGCGAGTGATGGACAACTCGAGGCATCAATAATGGGAGTAAGAGAAATGACTAAACTTATCGGCAAAAAATGGGTGTCAACAGATGCCCCTCCTTAACGTCCTCTTTACAGGGGAGTGAGCGGAGGTGAAGCGAAAGCGAAATGGAGCATGAAGATGAAGCGGAGCGGACTGAAAAGCGGGCGTTAAGGTAAAACGACACCCGTTTTGCCAACAAGCGATAGGAATCTTCCGAAAAACTCCGAACCAAACACAAGGAATGATTAAACCAAAAGTGACACCGGTCTGGAGGAACTAACTAACATAAAAGGAAACACACGATCAACCTCATGGGGGACACAATCTTGCGAACCAATGAGGAGACCGGAATAAGCAGTAACGGAAAAATGAAGAAACAGACTAAAACTCTAGACATGGACCTCTTAATCAACCAAACCAAGTGAATTGACCAAAGTGAACCTTCCAACTCATAGTGGGATTGTTCCTCTTA
>JAHNEJ010002453.1:0-129956 GCA_022559845.1 Amorphophallus konjac | reverse complement strand
AAAACCCCAGAAGAAGTTTGCAAAAGTCTTCTCCAACGAAAGGTGAGTTCCAGAGTGAAGTGATGAAGTAGAAAGGGAATAAATGGGAACAGATGTGAGTACATGCTTTATCAAAGTCAGCTTAGCACCTTGAGAAAGTAAACTTGATTTCCAACCAGAAATCCTCTTTTGAATGGAGTGTATAATACCAGCATAATGCACTTTTTTGCTTCGGCCAAGAAATAGTGGGAATCCAAGGTACTTTAGAGGAAAGCTGTGTCTACTGAAACCAGTGAGATTGGTTATCCGGTTGGCAATGGAATCATGGATCTTTGGGTGCAAGAGGAAGCCACTCTTACAAGTATTGATAAGCTGACCAGACCCCATTTCATAGGTCTTGAGAAGCCTCAAAAGGTTCCTGATAGAGGCAAGGCTAGCCTTACAGAAAATCAAAGTGTCATCTGCAAAAAGAAGATGGGACACAGTGGGACATCTCCGAGGCCCTTGAAAACATTCAATTTTCCCAGTAAAGTGTGCTTCTTTGAGTGATCTACTCAAACTTTCCTCAGCAATAATAAATAGTGAAGGGGCAAGTGGGTCACCCTGCCGAACACCCCTTGTAGACTTAAAAAAACCGGCTATATCACCATTCAAAGAGACAGAGAACCAACAGTTCTGAACCAACTTGCTAATTAGGTGAATGAATGTCAGATAGAAACCAAATCTATGAAGAACAGCAAATAAAAAATCCCATTCTAGTCGATCATATGCCTTGGCCATGTCTAATTTAAAGATGACATTCTTCCCTCTGGTTTTTCTCCCCAATTCTTGAGTCAGTTCTTGAGCTAGCGCAATATTTTCTGTTATGTGCCTCCCCTTGACAAATGCAGTCTGTTCCTGCGAAATAATTCTAGGAAGAATAGAAGCCAACCTTTTATTGACAATGGAGGAGATGATCTTGTAGAAGAAATTGCACAAACTTATCGGTCTGTAGTCAGAGATGTCCACAGCATTTGGTTTTTTGGGGATAAGAGCAATGAGAGTGGACGTAACAGACCTTGGGAGAGGCTGAGGATTGAAAAAAGCCTCTTGAACAGCACTGACTACCACTGTAGAAATGATTGGCTAAGCAGTTTGAAAGAAGGCACCTGTGAATCCATCAGGACCTGGAGCACTGTCAGCAGATAATGCAAAGACAGTGTCTTTAATTTCCTATTCCGAGGGAGAAGCACACAGCATTATATTATCTTGATGAGTAACTAAATTTGGAATGCAGTTTAAGGCTGACTCCTCAATGAAATGCTGTTGAGAAGAAAAAGCAGTATGAAAGTGAGCAATAGCAATGCTCTTCATTTCTTCATGATCTGTCGTGAGGATGCCAGCAGAATTCCGAAGCTGAGTAATTCTCTGTTTTATTCTTTTGGCCTTAGTCGAGAAATGAAAAAAATTTGTGTTTCTGTCCCCCTCCTTTAACCATCTAATCCCAGATTTCTGTCTCCAAAAGCATTCTTCATGTAAAAGTTTTTCAGACTGAATGGATTTGGCTTTCTCCAAAAGGTTATGATTTTCCATAGTAGGGTGTAAATCATAGGCTAGTTCAGCTATCAGAACTGCATCTTCTGCTGCCATCAGATTTAAGTGGACATGACCAAAAGTATGCTTGTTCCTTGCGCAGCATACTCCTCACATGCTTGAGCTTCAAGTAGAGAGTGGACAGAGAGGAGGAGGCCAGAGGGCTGGTGTTCCAACAAGTACTTAAATCTATAAGAAATTTATCATGTAGAGTCCACATCTTCTGAAAATAGAACCGGCCCTGGAATTTCTGCTTGATGAACAATTTCACCAAGAGGGGTGCATGGTCAGATGCTTCTCTAGACAAATGCTCCACGGAGATGGAAAATTGATTAAGCCAATCAGAGTTTATTAATACCCTGTCCAGCCGTGCCCAAATACCCTTACATCCAGCTTGATTGTTATGCCATGTATACTGAGAACCAATGAAGCCTGCATCAATTAGAGCACAATCTGAAACACATTCATTAAAATCTGAGATAGCGCCCAAATGTGGTGGGTTGCCACCTAATTTTTCATCCACCTTCATAATACAGCTAAAATCCCCAGCAACTAGCCAAGGTCCTGAAATTTTTGAGTGCACCAAAAGAAGGGATGTCCATAGGGCCTGTCTCTCCATCACGGAGCATTTAGCATAGACAAAAGAAAGGTTAAAAAGGGGCCAGGCAGAACTAGATTGTAGAAGAGTAAGTTGCTACTCATCTGAGCTGACAATAGAGAAATCCAGAGGATCCTTCCAAAAAAACCATATATGAGCCATATCATCACAATTAGCAATACATTTGCTCATTCCTAACTTCCTGCAAATGTTCTTCATTTTATTGACAAGTATTTTGGGTTCAAGCACAACTAAACAGTCAATTTTATGGGCCTTAATGAAGAGCTTATCCCTCCCAACAGAAACATCATTACCAATCCCTCTTACATTCCAGATGATGAAATTCATGAGGATTTTGATAGAGGTAGATTACCAGAAGATCCAGACCTAGTCATGGATCTAGTTGTGACACCCATAGGATCATTGGGAAAAACCCTGAAGTTTTCAATTGCAGCCGCATTAGCTATATCCTGCCTTCTTTTTGTCAATGCCACTTTCTGCTGCTGTAAAGTGCATATGGCAACTGAGGAAGCCTGTTGTGTGCCCATAGGTCGATGTTCAACAATAGCCAATTCAGGAACAGGCGCAATGGTGCCACTTCCATCAGACATTTGTCCTGAAGGGAACTCCAGAATGGGAGCAATGGACTTTTCCGGAGGGAGTGCTGTCTTCGAACAGAGAGGATCTATAGTGGTCAATAGAGATGAGGTTCCAACCACGTCAGCTGCAGGTAGAGAATTTGATCCGATGTGGGACTTCAGGGTAGTGCCTTCCATATGATTATTCATAAGATTTTCCGGATCAACAGAGGAAGCACCAAGAATGATAGCATCACTTTCCATTACACTTTTTGAGAAAGGCATCAGGTCATTTTCGATAGGTGGTTTAGAGTTGGGAGGGGCCCCCACAGTATTCACACCCAAGCTTTCAAAAGGTTTTGAATGCTCACCAGAAGGAAGCACACTAGTCTCAACACTCTTATTTACACTTGCTTTCAAAGGAAAAACCTATTTTCAAATGTTTTTTCCTTTTGAAATAGGTCGGGAGGTACCATGTGAAACAGCCGGATTTACCACTGGCCGAAATGATTTTCCTTTACACTCACTCGAAGAGTGGCCTAGTCTGGAACAATTTGAACAGAAAGAAGGAAGCTCGGGATAGAGAATTTCTTGCCATGCTCCTCCCCCCGGAAATCCAATCCACTCTCTTTGTGGGTGAGACTTCAAGATATCCAGCTCAACACAAACACGGGCAGCCACCGTGTTGGATAGATTTAGAGTAGAAGGATCAATTTTTAAGACCTTTCCAATATTCCTGGCAATAGAACGCAACATATGCTCCACAAATAAATTAACAGGCAACCCAGGGAAGGAAATCCAAACCGGTAAAATGGAAGAGTCCTCATTGGGGGAGAAAGACATCGTCCATGTGAAGAATCGGAATAGTTTGCCATGAACATACAGATAATCCCTCAGTAGCAGCTGCAGATAGTCCTATTGGTTGCGGAAGCGCAAAAGCAAATGCTTGGCGTCCAAAGCGCTAATCACAAAGTCTTCTTTGAATCTGCATTGGTTGGACAGATGATCTCTGATCTCAGGGAAGGCAGGCCTACCTTGAGGCGTTCTGGCCACCAGCGAAAAAGAAAGTGGCCGGTTCCCCGCCATCAGTAAGAGCTGGCTCAAGTCTAATGCGGTAGCAGATGCACTCAGCAGAAAACCAATGGGCATGCTATCAAGTCTTATGATTAGTATGACTAATCTTATTCCTTAATTTACTCAAATGAACTTAGATATTGACATAAAGGAAGATGATTGTTTCATGGCTAGTATTCGAGCTCAACCTACATTGATAGAGGATCTGGTCAAGTTACAAAATAATGATCCCGTGTTACTGGAAATTAAAGCCAATATTGAACAAAGGCCGGATTTCTCTGTTTCCAATGACGGAAGTTTGTTATTTAGGGGTCGAGTGTGTGTACCAGATCATGAGGATACGAAGAAACTGATCCTAGAAGAAGAACATAATTTCAAGTACACCATTCATCCAGGAGGTACGAAGATGTATCAAGATCTCAAAAGAAACTTCTGGTGGCCAAATATGAAGAGAGAAATAGCTGATTTCGTGTCCCGTTGTCTAACCTGCCAACAAGTAAAAGTAGAACATCTTAGACCCGCAGGTAAATTACATCCCTTGAATATTCCCAATTGGAAATGGGAGAGTATAGGAATGGATTTCATCATGGGTTTACCAAAGACAAGAGGTGGACATGATGGTATATGGGTGATCATAGACCGATTGACTAAATCCGCACACTTCATACCAATAAAAAGTTGATGGTCAGTGAATATTCTAGCAGCATTATACATGAATGAAATTGTCAAATTACATGGCGTACCTGTCACTATTGTATCTGATAGAGATCCTTGATTCACATCATAATTCCGGAAGGGCCTACAATATTCACTAGGGACTAGATTAAATTTTAGCACAACATTTCACCCACAAACTGATGGTCAGACTAAAAGAACAAATCAGGTAGTAGAAGATATGCTCAGGGCTTGTGCTATTGATTTTGGAGGAAGTTGGCATGATCACTTGCCTCTAGTAGAATTTGCATACAACAACAGTTATCAGGCCAGCATACAGATGGCGTCCTTTGAAGCTTTATATGGAAAAAGCTGTAGATCACCAATATGTTGGAACGAAATAGGGGAAAAGCAATTCCTAGGCCCCGACCTTATCAGAGATTCTACAGAGAAGATCAAGCTCATTCAAGAAAGAATGAAGATGGCGCAAGACAGGTAGAAATCTTATGTTGACAAACAAAGGCGTGACTTGGAGTTTCAGGTGGGAGATCATGTATATCTGAAAGTTTCTCCAGGCCGTGGTATTCGAAGATTTGGCATTAAAGGAAAACTAAGTCCAAGATTCATTGGCCCATTTGAAATTCTCGAAAGGGTCGGTAAAGTGGCTTATAGACTGGCTTTACCTCCACAATTAGCAGAAGTTCACGACGTATTTCATGTCTCTATGTTGAAGAAATATGTATATGATCCTCATCATGTCATTACTTATGATGATATGGAGATCCAAAAGGACCTGACATACGAGCAGAAATCGGTCAGGATTCGGGAACGGGAAGTGTGTCAACTAAGGAATAAAACTATTCCTATGGTCCAAGTCGAATGGATGAAGCAATGGCCACACGAAGCAACATGGGAGACGGAAGAATCTATGCGTAGAAGATTCCCAGAATTATTCAACAATAAGTACACTCTCCATAAATCCATGAATTGAATTTGGGGACCAAATTCTTCTAAGTGGGGAAGGGTGTACTGCCCTATAATTTTTATAAAATATTTCTGATATAATTAAGAAATTTCTAGAATTATTAAGGGTCTAAATGAATTAATTAATAAATATTGGGTTAAATAAATCATTATAAGGCCCAATTATGTTAAACAACTAATCCAGCCTTAATAAATAAAGCCCAATAGGTTCAAGGATCAAGCCTATTAAGTTTGACCCATATTCTAAAAGGTTATTTAGCCTATTCATGAATTATAAGGATAAATATCCCTTATATAGATCATTATGTGGATAATTAACAAAAAGAGTTTGAATAAAATTGAATTCTGCGCACAGTGGATGTAGTGGTCTATCGTGCGACCGCCACAGTCATGTAACGCGCCCAGCTTGGACCGTCACACTCTGTCAGTTTCGTGAATGGAAGAAAGAATAAAAAGATTGGATCTTTGGGATCCTATCTGCAAGAGACCAACTTGGGAGAATTTATAACATTACTAAGGACTCTTAGGGATCAGGCTTTGGCCAACTAAGGACTCTAGAATCGATCTAATCCTCAAACCCTAGCTAAAACTATATAAATAGAGCCCATTTCTGAACTGAGCAACCCTTACTTTTGGCTCGTGAGTAATCAAGGTAAGGAGATGGAATCTCGGGTAAGTTCTTTAGAGTCTTTTATTCCTAATACTTTTGACTAGCTACCCTCAAAATTTCGTGTTAGGAGGTCGAGTATCCAAGGAGTTAGGATCTTCCAAAGTTGCTGGTTTCATCACGCCAACCCAGGAAACTGTGCAACAGGGTGTTGAAGATCAAGAAATTAGAGAAGCTAAACGAGATAATTAGAGTTGGATGCTTTAGAACTTTTTGTTCCTCTTAGTTTCATCTTCCTAACCTCCAAATTTCACGTCCTTAGGGCAAGAGACTGAGGAGTTAGAGCGACGTGAAGTTGCTAAAAAATCTTAGGAAGAGAAGAACTAGGGCAACCCTTGAAGACTCAAATTAGAAGTTTAAAGTCTAGTAAAGAGGTAGGTTATCTCATGAACGGCAAGAACATCATGTTAGGGATAAAAGCCCTCTGGTTTAGCTTGATTATATGCATTATAGAGCATGAATTTCATATTTTAGTAGGGTTGTACCTACATGCATATCCTTAGCCTTAATCAAAGAATATTTTGCTGATAATTCATTTCAACCTATGCATGTAGCTGGCCTATACTTCGTTTTTCATGATTGGAATAGTTTAAGAATTTTGATTTCCAAGCATGATAGATTTTCATAGTTTCCTATTCTATTTACTGTCAGCAGAACCTCTGACGGATTAAGGTAAGACCGTCACATGATATAATGGCCTTACGATAAGTCATCACACCCTTTGTTGTATTTAAATTTCTCTGTTATCTCTGACGGCCCAGAAGCAGTGCGTTACAACACTCTGACGGCCCCACGATAAGTCGTCACGGCACTGTGACACCCCCATATTAGACCGCCAGAGTACTTTGTTCAGGCAATTCAAGATAGAATTGAAGAACAATCAAGTTTACTTATAAATAAGCTTAGTTATCTAAGTTTTGAACTATTTTCATGACTTTGAGTTTATTGATCAATTTATGATAGAAATCGCATGTTAAAAGCATCTCTTGTTATTTCAAGCATATGCTCATTAAGCTAAACTCTATAGTTTTGTATTTACACTACGATTTTAAATAATGTAATGACGGAATTTTTATCATGGTTTCACATTGTTACACATTCTTTTCTATAGAGTCAATTTCTTTAAGTACATGGCATATATTCCGGTATATGGCCATTAGTTCACACTTTGCACTATAGGAACATATTCTTGAACATGAGGACCTCTCTATTGGATATTCCTTCCAATGGACTAGGAAATCTTGTTTCAAGGCCTCCGTAATTCTCTACGAGCCTGGGATTCCCACTAGGACGCCGAGTTGGTTGTACCGTGAAAGCCCAATTGTTAGAAAGCACTATCGATGTTTTCGGGTTCTGGATATGTAACAGATCTATATTCGACCGTCAAGAACATATAACGGTCTAATATAGGACCGTCACGCTGTTTGAGTCCATATCTATTTTCTTCTGGATTCAACCTTTCTAACGGCCCAACACTCGACCGTTATGTTCATGTAACGGCCCAATATTAGACCGTCACGGTTGAAATTTATTTAACCCGATATTTGACCAAAGGGTTGATATTCCAAAGTTCCTAGATGGATTATTGATGGTCTAGGACTAGTCATATTGTTGAAGATACTTAATTTAATTATGGAAAAAAATAAGAAATGTACCGTTATGCTGCTGAATTATTTCCATGAGCATAACATTATTTTAAGTCATTCTTGATCTCTCATGTTCTTAATTGAAGCGTTCATTCATTGAATTATTGTTACCATGAACTTATTGAACTTGTTATATTACTGGCCATATTTTATTGCTTGAAACATGGAAATAGCTTGATTTATACTTGAAGATGCGATCGAACACTGATTGTGTTCAAGGGCTCTATGCTAGTCCCCTCGGCTGATTGTCAGAAACGTACTGCAAACCATGGGGTATGATGCTACTGGCGTCGCATTGCGCTGGGAGTACTTTCTCTATAAATAAGTGAAGATCCACGGGCATCATGAAGATACACATACATGACTTTCTTGCTTGTTACATGATGTTCCACAGAAATTCACCAAATACTTGCTCAGAAGCAAAAGATGTTTGGGTGATGAGTATGTGAACTTCCTAGTACATTCTTGTTCATGAAAGGCCATTATTGTTACATTCTTGCTAGTTCATACTTGTTCATTCTATCTTACATGGTCATCATGTTACTTTGGTTACTTGTGATTTATCGCATTCGCATGATTTTACCTTATTCCTCTAGAACAAAATTGTTAATTACTTTAATAGTGCCTTCATGTTGATGCAAAGATACCTACTAGGCAAGTGTACTCATTACCTATTTCCAATCTTTTCAGGAGATAGAAGTGAGTCAGAATCGGATTCGGAATATTCAAATAGCGGGTCCGAGAGTGACTGAAGGATGAGTGAAGACTTAAGAAGTCTACATGTTTAGATTGACTCTATGTAATTTTCTTATTTCTTGAGTCTAGTATGATGAAAATTAGTGATTGTAATTGAGTATTTGATTTGATTATTAATGAAATAAGTTGAAGTTGAGTAACTATTGTGCAATTACATTTATGTGTGTAATTGTCTTGTGCTCTGATCATTCTTGCTTGCAAGAGGCTTACCATGCCGGTTGTTCACGTTCCTCGAGCTAGTCTTCCGCTGTAATAAAGGCTCGGGGCGTGATAGCTCCTGACCGCCTGCTCATCCTCCTCTAACCCAAACCTCCTCGCCTGTAGTGCGGGAAGATGGGGTAGTGCTGGATGTGTAGTCTGGGGTAGTCCAACCTGAAGGAAGCACCGGTGCGGGCTGTACATCGCCAGAGCAGTGTCACCCACGAGCCTCAAGTCCAAGCCAGGCCTCCTACGAAGCCTGAGGGTAGTGCCGTAGAGGAAAGACGGGCGCATCACGAACCGATCCAGGGGCAAGGTGTTGATGTAGAGGCGCCACTCGTCCCTCATCTTCTTATCTACCGTCCAACACTCCACCTCCTGAGAAAACCTGAAAGGACCACCAATGAAGAACAAGGGATGGCTCCCGAAGATCCTGCTGACCGAGGTAACATTCACCCTAGGGATGAACTTCATCCTAACTCCCATCCAGCACTCTAGGAGAATCATAGAGCCAAACAATGGACCCCCTAGAGCAGCTGAGCTAAGACCCTCATATAAGTAAGCAAGGACGGCCTGGGAGATGGAAAGACCTTGTCACAGACCACTGATGGTGCTAAGGATGGGAACGTCTAAGACATGGTCGGCAGAGGGGAAGAGTATGGCCCCGCATAAACAAATGGAAGCGGCCTTAGCTATGGCCTCATTCAACCCACACTTATTTTTACAATGTGCTATCACCCACTGGCTAAGAGGTAGTACATGGATCTGGCGAGGGCCCACTATGGTGTGAATGTCCTTGGCGCTAGGTATGAACTCTCCTAAGATAAGGGCAGGATCCACAGGGGCAATGGTGTGACAGACTAGATCCTCCTCGCCCACCTTGGACCTAGGGAAGGACAAATAGGTCTCTACCTCCTCTAGAAGGATGGTAGCCTCGAAAGATGGGAACATGAAGGTGTGGGTCTGGGGGTGCCATATCTCTATCAAGGCCGAAATGTTGTGCCAATCTAAAGTAAGCTTAGGGTAATTCTTGGCTAATACTAGAAGAGGGTGAAGATGCCATGATCTAAGGATGGATGTCACATATATGGGTAACTCGCGGATCATGGGAGCCATCCACTGCAAAGTGGAGTATCGTCAAGGGCCAGGGAGAAGCTGAAATGAAGAAAGGACGAAGAGAAAAGAGAGGACGGGTATATAAGCTTTTTGAAGGAATTGGATGAAATTGAATTGAATAACCTTAACTTACCTCTCTCATAGGGCTAGAGCTCAAGTGCCCCGGGATGGTGGTCAGCCGGTGTAGCACGCTGTGCTCCTTCCTAGCCGGCTTTGGACCTTGGTAAGCCACCTCTCCCATGGAACTCCCTTAAAAGGCCCTCTTCATGATAATTGGAGGAAGGTAGAAAATGATTTCAAGGCTTGAAAGAGGGTTGATGTGTGAAGAATGAATTTGGAGTCCCCTCTTACTTATAGAGCTTAGTTAAAGGCCTAAACCCCCTAGAATTGAGGTAGGATAAGTCTAGATGGAGTTAAGATAGTGTTTTGGGCTGAGTTGGGGCACATATCCTCGGGTTAGGACTCTCCAAGAGAGTCCCGTTCAGACTCTCAAGGCGTACGTGTACGCGGTCAATCGATAGACCGCTCTGATATTTGAACGGTCTCATGGAGACCGTGTAGCAACTCTCTACACAGTTCCAGTCCTGGCATTTGCATGGTCTCAGAGAGGCCGTTCTGTTCTACACACGGTCGAATCTAAACCGTTCTATCCTTTGAACGGACAACAGTGGACCGTTTAGTTGCATCTGTGAGTTCTGGCCGAATCGCTCTCAACGGTCTAAAGGAAGGCCATGTAGTGTATTGGAGCGGTCCTATTGACGACCGTGTAGAAACCTGAAGCCTCATTTTTCTCCCTCTTGCACCAATCTCACTCAAGTCGTGGCGTCTCTCTCTCCCACTCATTGTTTGGCGTCTCTCTCTCTATTTGGCGTCTCTCTCTCCCGCTCACTGATCGGCGTCTCTCTCTCCCTCTCACTATTTATCATCTCTCTCTCACTCACTCGTGTGTCATCTCTCTCTCACTCTAGCGTCGTGTCATCTCTCAGTCACTCACTCTCGTGTGGCGTCCCTCTCTCTCACTCACTCGTGGTCGTCTCTCTCTCACTCGCTCATGTCGGGTTAGTAGTCGTAGTTAGTTAGTTAGTGTCAAGCATTTGCATCCATTCATAAATTCATTCACAAAACTAAAACAAAAACATATCATATCACTATCATATCCATATGTACAAAAGTTGGCTCAAGGTACAAAGTCAAGCCTGTCCCTCCCCCTCCAGTCTGTCGCTATCCCCGGCTCCCTCGTGCCTCTTCGGTGGCGGGGCAACCGCAGAGCTCACCTCCTCTTGTGGTCGTCGGTGCCTCTCCTCCTCCTCGTACCTCCGGCAACCGGAAGAACCTGTGAAGTAAGTCCTGTAACAGCTCAGCTACCTCTAACTGAGCCCGCTCTGACTCTGTGCGAGCTCGCTCCGCCTCGGCGCGGTAAAGGTCCGCCTTCGCCTCCCGGGCTCGAAGAAGCTCCGTCTCTGCTGTCCCGACGCGGGAGCGCTCCATCTCTACATAGAGGTGTGAAGCCTCTGCTACGTATGCACGTAGAGCTGCGGCCTCAGCACGGAACCGCTCCATGTCCTCCCGCAGTTGAGCGGCCTCGCCCAGCGACGCGGTCAGCTCGGTCGTCTGTATATGCATGCATCATGGTTAGTGAATCGCATTTCATAATCATAAGCATTAAGGGAAAGTGTAGTGGACTTACCCTCTCGGCGAGAGCCGCCTCGGCCGCCTCTGCTCGTGCAACCATCCTCGTGAACTCGGCATCCTGCTCGACGCGGTCCGCAGGGGTCTGTGAAAAGGAAGAAGGCGCGTCGGTCCCCTGGCGCTGGGCTCCCTCGGCTCGCTACATCCAAAACTCCAGGTCAGTCACATGCATAATCATAATCATTTGCATAAATTAAGAGTCTAGGGTTTAAGGAAACTCACCAGAAGGCTCAGGGCCTGTCGTGCTTCATCCCGTTCTTGGATGGTCGAGTGAAGAAGCCCATGTAGCTCCGTGATCCTCCCCTCGGGGTCAATTTGCATTTAGGAAGTCCGAGCATCATTACATAATCATATAGAAAGCATAATAGAAGACATTAGGGTTTAGAAGTCGTACCGGTCGGCGGGCACCACGGAACACCTGGTCCCTATAGTGCCGGGCATAGGATGTGTAGTAGTCCTCCTCGCTGTCTGTCCAAGCAGTCACCACCCGCCCGTGCGCTACCCAGTCTGCTATCTGCTCTGCGGCTCGCTCCCTCCAGTCTACCACTATAGCTAACCCTCGGGGGTGTCACCCAACGCGCTCCTTCGACTTTTCTGGTGCCGAAAATTCGACTGCTGGCTGATGGACGTCGGTCGTCCTCATCACCAGTCGAAAGTAGAGCGGCTCCACCACGTTCATGCAGTGTAGCCAAACGTCTCGGCCTGAGTAGGCAAGGGCCGCCACTACCCATGGCTGAACCCTTGTGCCCCTCGCTCGTGTAGGGTGTCCACCGAACCTGTCCACCAAATAGGAAAATTGCATTAGCATCATAAGCATATAGATTGCATTTGAAGAGTTTGAGTTTAGAGTCGTACCGAGGCAAAGGGTAAGGTGTCTAGATCATCCTGGATCTCCCGGACCTATCTCCGGAGGGACCCAATCACGCGTGGAGCAGTCCACCACCTGGCGATGGGCAGTCGCTCTGGATATGTCTCAGCACCTCTCCCCAGCCCACGTATGTACACGTAGGCCCACACCTACATTGCATTTCACCAAAAGTCAGCATATAGTTCTTATAGGAATCATATAGCTGATTGCATAGTTAGAGTCAGAGTCATACCTAGAGTAAAGGGGAGAAGCCCCCTAGCATCGTCCACCGGCTAGTAGAGCTGAGGGTGTCAAACAAGAAAGCAAGGAATGCCGCTCCCTAGGCATAGTCCCCGATGTGACCTAAGTCCTCGAGAAGTGGGAGGAACTGGCAGCTGATCACGTCAGCTCTCATTGTTAAACAGGAGTCGACCAAAGAACAACATCAGGAATCGTCTCAGCACCCAGTCCGCCTCGGGTCCCGCCGCAGCCGCCACTCTGGGTCGTGCCAGCTCTATCAATCTCTACAGATGCTGCTCGGGCAGCTCGCTTGTCGCTATCCCCGCTCGCCTCAGTCCGAGGTTATCCTGTAGCCTCGCCCGTGTAAGTGTCGTTGACTACCGCTCCGGGTGCAGCAACTCCAAGCCCAGCAGCTCCTGGGCCAGCTCCCGGTAGTCGGGGTAAGTCACCCCGCTGACCAGAGTCCCGTGAACGCGTAATCCGGTGATGCGCACAACGTCCTCTAGCGTGGGGACCATGTGACCCCACAGGAAAAGGAACGTCCGGCTCACCAGATCCCAGCGGTCGTGTAGAGCGTAGAGGAGCGGCATGTCTAGCCTAGTCACCTCCACGCTCAGGAACTTGGCAAAGCCCATAGTCGTGAGCCTCGCCCGCTGAAAGTCTGGCAGTGTGAGAAACACTGCTCGGACCTACAGCCAGGAGATCCGAGTCCTATGCTTCCCCTGCATACATTTTGGACAATTACATTTCATTTTAGAATCTTGCATTTTCATTAATTGAATAATTTACTCTGCTCACTAAACGGTCTCCTATGGTCCATTTTTCCAAGTCAACGGTTGGATTCCAACCGTCCCAATAGTCCCTCTCAGGAGTTCACGGTCCCTCATGGACCGTTCTGCCTTATCAACGGCCCTGTGAGGACCGTTCTCCTATCTGGTGTCTACCCTGATAACGGACCATTCTTGACCGCTCAATGATCACATGGTCCCCATCTGACCGCGTCTCCCCCTTTCAATCCCCTAGCCATCTGGATTTGCATGGTCTATCATCCCACCGTGTGGATCTCAATGGTCTGGTCATAACCGTTATGTTCTTAGATGTTTATGTGCTGAATGGACCAAGGTAGGCCATTCTACATTTTCACGGTCTAATGGAGACCGCTTTGTTCTTTAATGTTTCATGTTCTAAACGGACCAAGGTGGCCCGTCCTATATTTCCACGATTTGATGGAAACCGTTCTGATCTCAAGCGTTTCATCTTCTGAACGGACCAACTTGGGCCGTCCTAAGTTTAAACGGTCCTCCTCAGACCGTGTGTTTTTGTCGGTTAAGTTCCTATTGAACGGCCACCTGTGGGCCGTGTTATGTTTGAACGGTTCTATTTGAACCGTGTTGTTTTATGGAGCGGTCACTGTAAGACCGTCTTATGGCCGTCATCCCCGACGGCGTTTAAGCCCCTCCTTGCCGGCGGTGAGGGCCCCATGGAGCCTCCCAACCGGCCTTAAAGGGGTCGTGAGCCCCTCCTCCACCCTTATAAGCTACATGCATGGATTAAAATTGAAATTGAGAGAGGGTTTTAGGCAACCTACCTCGTCCATCCTCGGTGGCCTCTCCACCACCGCCGTGGGCACTATTGGTGGCTCCTCGGCGTCCTCTTCCCGGACAACGACCACACTGGCCTCTTCCTCGACCGTGGGCGGTGGGGCCGCACCTTCTCCCACCGTGGACGACGCCGCCGGAGTTTCCTCCGCGGTGGCCGCCGGCGGCGGCCCTTGGCTTCCCTCATCGGCCATTAGACGGAGAAGCCGCTTCGTCGATTGATGTTTGTATCGCATAGAGCAGAGGAGATGAGGGGGAGAGTGAGATTGAGAGTGGGGGTTGGAGAATATGGGGAGGGTGATGGCGTTGTGGGGGGTGGTTTCCTCCGTCGGTTGTGGTGTAGAGGGAGGAGGAGGAAGAAGAAGGGTTTTATTTTTTTGAAACCGCCAGTAATTGCACGGTCTATCGATAGACCGTGTGATGTTTGGACTGTCTCCCATGTGACCATTTAAGTTCTAACGGTGCGCTTCTTTGGACGGCCAAGGGATGGCCGTCCCATTCATTGAACGGTCTCATGATGGGTCGTGCATTTTCATGATCATATTCAAAATTGCTAATGTTTGTACGGCCCCAGCCGGACCGTTTATGTTCTGGAGCGGTCCTTTGTTAGACCGTTCATATGTTGGAGTAATTGTAAAGAATGTTTTTTGCCGCTGCATTGTGTGACTAAATGACTGATTTCTTTTTTGGCTTGAATGATTATTTCATGATGGAATATTACAAATCTGTTCATGAATTCTTTGCAGCACCGCTTCAAAAATGCCGTTTCGCCTGCACATGTAAGTCAGGTATGGCCTTCTCTCCCTATATCCTTTATTGCATTACTATATGGTATTATGCTATATTATCTCGAGAACCAGTTGGTTATCTACGTGTTCCAAGATCTGATGTTCCCCTATAACAAAAACAATGATGATCCAGGTTCGTGTGTTTAATCACCGGATAGGCCGTTAGGTTGGGAAAATTAGGGGATGATGGTTCTATCTCGCACGCCGTGGTTGCGGATAGTATCTTGACCCTGATTCTCTAGTCTAGAAATATTATTCTCGAGTATTTTCTATTTTGTGGCTTTCTTTGCATTCATTTTAATGATTTCTTTTATTTTAGCCCAGCATGCATCATACGCATCTTTTGAGCATTCATGACCCATGGTTTGTCTGAAAGTGTCTCATTTGTGATGGATGATTGTGCGTTCATGATTTCGAGTGAGAGGAACTATTCCATTCAGAGTTGGAAGATTCTCTCTTGTCTGTTCACCTGGTTTGATTGACTGAAGGTCCAGGTCTAGAGTTTTAGTTCGTTTCTTTACTTTTTGCTGCTTATTTCGGTCTTCTCATTGGTCCGAGGGATTGTGTCGCCCATGAGGTTGATCGTGTGTTTTTCTATCGCTTAGTTAATTTCTCTAGACTGGTGTCGTTTTGGTTCGATTGTTCCTTGTGTTTGGTTCGGAGTTTTCCGGAAGATTCTTATCACTCGTTGGCAATGAAACGAGTGTCTTTTGCCTTAATACCCGCTTTTCTGTCCGCTCCGCTTCATTTCCGCTTCATCTCCATGTTCTATTTCGCTTTCGCTTCACCTCCGCTCGCTCCCCTGCAAAGAGGACGTTAAGGAGGGGCATCTATTGACACCCATTTTTTGCCTGAGTTGAGTCATTCCTCTTACCATCATTTGTTGATGCCTCGAGTTGTCCATTACTCATTGGGCTATTTTCAGGCACATCTTTGGGCTTATTTTATGGGTACCTCCCTCACTGGCTAGGTTTGCTCGCGAATTAGGGCTTAATGTGCCTTGATTTCGCTTGATCTCCGGGTTAAATCGGCTCATTTATCTCATTTTATCAATTTCAAACGCCCAGGCTTTACGCAGTCTCGCGACATGCCGTTCAGTGATGAGGCGGTTTTCTTTGAACTGTTTATTGATTTAATGGATATTTATTTAATTTTCTTAATTTCCACCGACAAGTCATTGCACGGTCTGAAGATAGCCGTTTATATCCATTACACGGCCTGTCATTAGACCGTCCAGTTCCTAGAGTCTTGAGCTCGTTGATTTTTTAGATAATTATCTATTTATCTTATTTTTTTCTGGATTTATCACCGACAGGTGCACACGGTCTAGTATTGGACCGTGCCACTGTTGAGTGGTCTAGTATTAGACCGTTTTATCCTCAAGAGTCCAACGCCGTGATAGCCGGTCAGTTCGATGGATAAGTGGATAATTTCTATTTTTATTTATTTATCACCGACATCATTGGGCGGTCTAGAGATGGACCGTGCAGTGTGCTGGGCGGTCTATCGCGAGACCGCGTACGTGTTCGAGAACTGAATTTCGTTTGGATTTTCTCTCTCCAGCCGTGGCTAAACCTCCACCTTCCTCCGCCATTTTCTCCGCAGTTTCTCAACCAAATGGGGTGTCGTTTGATTTGGGTGGAAGATAAAGGTATTATCTATGAATTTTGTTTTATCATCTCGGATTAATATTCATTGAAAAATTCAATTTCAAGATTGGACTTTCAAGGGTCTATAAATAGAACCTCTAGTCCAAGCTTGAAAAGGGGGAGATAAAACGTCGACGGCGAAGCTCTACCGAACTTTTGAACGAACTGTAGCCAGGGAGGGAGGCTTTCTACATCCTCTTAAGCCTCCAGTTCAGGGAGTAATCATTGTTTTGTGTTCTAGTCCAGGCTTTTGAGTCCTCTTTTCATTCATTGCATGTTCCTTTCATCATCTCTTCTCCCACGTTTTTTCACTTCTCACACCATTTCACACCCTCCCATTTGTTTTTGACACCCTATAGGGGTTTAAAAACCTCCCAAGTATCGCCCCTTCCAAGTCATTATGTCAATTTTTCATTTCGTTCTATAGTTACTACACTTCTTAAGGCTGATTTGGGTGTTGTTTGCTTGTCTTCCACATCATTTTACAGGTCAGCATCATCATAGCACGAGGCCCATTCTCTCTGGCCGGCTAGAAGGGGTGGAGGATCATGTCTCACAACTTTGAAGTCCGACACTTTGGATGGTCATCTTTCGTCCGTTTGCGGATAAGAGCGGTCCTTTACGAGCCGTTCAGATCCTGTAGGTGGCTATCTGCGAACCGTTCTATTTCCAGAATAGTCTTCGTCTCGCACCCTTTTCAGTGCTGTGAGCGGTCTGTCGAGCGACCGCTCTATACATTAGGCGGTTCTTCCAAGATCGTGTACTGCTGCAGCGCTGCATCTTGGGCGAGTGCTTTCTCCCTCTTTACAAGGTACGTTTTACCATCCGGTATCCGTGTCTTGGTGTCGATCACGATCACACACACTTCTCCACCCTTTCTTTCTCCCTTCATCTCGCTTGTCTTTACGTTTTGATTTTGGAAAAGGAAGGTGAGAAGGAGAAAAGGTGGGAAACTAATGGCCACAGTTCTCCACAAACTGATGGCCAGACCGAAAGAACTAATCAAGTGGTTGAAGATATGCTCAGGGCTTGTGCTATAGATTTTGGTGGAAGTTGGCACGACCATTTGCATCTAGTCGAGTTCGCCTACAACAATAGCTACCAAGTTAGTATTCAAATGGCACCGTTTGAGACATTATATGGAAGGAGTTGCCGTTCACCTATCTGTTGGAACAAAGTTGGGGAGAAACAACTTCTAAGCCCTGAACTTGTGAAGGATACTACTGAGAAGATGCAACTTTTCAAGGAGAGACTCCAGACAACACAATCAAGACAAAAGACATATGTTGATATTAGAAGAAGAGACCTGAAATTTAAAGTAGGAGATCATGTGTTCCTCAAGGTTTCCCCAGGTCGTGGGATTGGAAGATTTTCCATCAAAGGCAAGCCGATGCGGGACGGGACATGAACTTGGGACTCTAGCTTGCGGACGTCCCTAAGAGAGGGACACGCGTGGATCTGCGCGGTTGAGAAACCGACAATGAGTCTCGGATATCAGCTTTTTTGCGTGCTCGGATCGAGTCACGTGACGAGTTCCACTCACTCACTCTCGCAGCGGTGATAAAAATTTGACGAGCTACGTTCCTATCACTCATGCAGCGTAAAGCAAATGCCAAGTAGGAGGGTGGCGAGTGTACCTCCACGCTCCGGGCGTGGGGAAGACGACCCCGGCCAAGACTGTAACTCTCGGTACAGTAAATGTAATTAATTACAGTAGTGAATTTCTATGCCCACTCCATGCAGGGAGGTAAAGGGCTACAGTGGGACCCAGGAGTAGCCGTCTCGGGTTGACGAGCAGCAAGCCGGAAGGGCTATCAGATCGGAGGCGGACTGCTGGTCCGACTCGGTATTGTTCCAACTCGCTGGACAGCAACCGAACTCGACTTGTGGGACGGCGGCTTCCGGTCACCTTCTGATCACAGCGGTTGGCTGGGACGTTGGTGGAAGACTCCTCTTCGATCCCTGAGATCGGCGGTGGCTGAATCGACGCCGAAGTAATTTTGCAAAAATTAACTTGTTGCTGCCTCTGCTGGCCTGTTCTCGGGACTGGATTGCGCGACCCGGCAAAAAGAATTTTTGTGCCCAGATCCGAAGGCGGGTCGAGGCGAGACCAGCGCCGTTGGATAGAGGACTCAGAGGGCTACGACATATAATTATTTCACGTCCATCCAGTAGACGGATTGAAAATGAAAACGACTGTTCCCCAGATATTTCTGCTGGCTCGGATTACAGACAGTCAGGACAGAACAGGATCTGCCTGAGACTAATTTTTGACCACAATACAAACGATGAATCTAGACTCTGGGAAAATTATGGGTGGAAGAGGGGGATGTGAGGAACACGTATGATTTTTTGGGAAATTTTTGGAGAGGACTAAGGGGACAGAAAAAATACAACAACAGACTACTATCCTGCAGATCTGTTGATTGGCAGACTGTCAGGGGTGGACCTAAAATACTGAGAAAAATATCAAACGGTGGCGGATTGACACGAAATTTAAATTGGGAATGGCTAACAAGGAGGGGGGTGAACCCTAAAAATTTGAGGTCGAACAGATCTCCTGATTGGGAGATAAAAATCTGGCCTCAGCTTGCTGTCCAGAGATGGACAGACTTCCAACGAGGTGGCGGTGGTGGTGTGATGGCGGCTCGATGGCGGCGGCGGCGGTGCTGAGCTTCTCACTCAGAGAGGGGTTGATAGGGAGGCTTCACATCTCTGAAGATCAGAGCTTTCATAGCTCCAAGGGAGAGAGAGGAGAGAGAGGGCTGCGCCCTTGGGCTTGGAGCAACAAATGAGATTTTTCTACATTAATTGCTATGGAATTCATAAAATACAAGGTTTTTATAGAAATGGATAAAAGAACTAAACTATCCTTAGATCTAGGGTTGGGGAGGGGTAAACAAGGGATAGGATAATTAATCCTCCATGTGGTCAAATGACCAAAATAAAAAAATACAACAAAAGGGGGGGTGCCCTCTCCAAGTGGGCAAGAAGAAAAATGCCATTTTTCCTCTTGGTCCAACTTTGACAAGTCTTGGTCTAAGCCCACCTTGGAATTTAAACCAGCCCCACATGGGCCCTAAAGCCTAGGTGGACCAATTGAAATAAGGTGGGGGTCCCGCCGGGCCAACATGGCCTTTTCCAAAGAAACCCAAAGATTCCTAAGGACTAACAAATTGGCTTATAATGCCTTACAATTGCAAACCCAATTAACCCAAAGATATAAATGCAAACAAAAGGATACAAATGCAAAAATAAAATGTTAGTGCCCAATGTTGATTCCCATCAATTCTCCCCGGGTGGGAAGAACTCGACCCCGTCGAGTAAGGGGTGCAGCTGCTCGTTTGGCTCCTGTGGATCTGTCACTGTACCAGTAATGCGGAGTATGCTCCACTCCAAGTAATCATCACCTACTCATCCCGTATATAGTTGATATGCACATGCTGCTATGTGAATGAGGCTAGTGGTGGACACTCCGGGCTAGGGTCACTCTCAAAGGGAGGAGACGGCTAAACGACTCACTAGGAATCACCGTTGGGTCCCTGTATGTGACTAGATCCGAGATATTCAGGTAGAGCCGATCCCAAGTTCCGGCAAGTCTACAACGTACGCATTAGACCCGACTTGCCTCACACTCGAAAGGGACTGACATCACGAGCTGACATGAGATCGACTATGCGACTCCTAATATGCTCGACACATGTATGTATAGACTCTTGACAAACTGGACAAATAAAGAAAAACACGGACTCACACATGACCCTAAACAAACCTACTGTTAGACCGACCTATACATATGCAATGGTGGACCAGGACATCCGAATGTGTGCCATGCGTACACAAGACGCAACCAAATGTCGGTAGAATCATGGACTCCTAGACATCCCAAAATGCACCATGCATACAAGGACTTCCTATTGGACTGGGGAGGTTTGGGAGGTTTGGGTGGGCCAGGAGAGTTGAATGCACCTTTCACATCACCGCTATATTTATGTATATCTCGCCAGTGAATGGGCTTGATGGGTGTAGATGGCCCGGCCCGTGGGGAAGGGGTGTGATAGTGGACTCCCTCGAAGAAGTGGAGTAGATGTGGTGGGTCAAGGGGTTCACTAGGGAAGGGGTCGAAGGGATCAAAGAAACTATGACCCCTTGAGATAGGTTCCCTCATGACACAGTCCCAAGTTTGAAATTCTTGAAGGTATAAATAATCACCTTCACGCATTGTGATCGGTGGGACGACGGTCATGTGTAGAAGG
Organism: Amorphophallus konjac; assembly: GCA_022559845.1. Taxonomy (NCBI): domain Eukaryota; kingdom Viridiplantae; phylum Streptophyta; class Magnoliopsida; order Alismatales; family Araceae; genus Amorphophallus; species Amorphophallus konjac. The sequence goes on along the minus strand of JAHNEJ010002453.1, from coordinate 109,067 downwards.
TGTGGTTCCTCCCTCGGGATAAGTGTAATGAGATTAGGCTCATCAGGAATGGGGAGGAGCAAAAGGATCTTCGTAGTGACATGACCCATGGTGCACACGGAGGTAATGGACCCCAATGCCGGATGAGTGAAGCTACAACTATGGAGTTGGTCGAAGCCTGGGGCCAACATGTTCATCAACTCCCATTGCCAGTCTAATCCCTTAAGAAGGTCATCCAGTGTATCAACATGGTGACAAGACCAGAAAGTGGTATGGAATGAGTTGACTAGCACTATTTGTAGTACGGGGTCCTTGGATGGGTAGAAAAAGGCTTTAGGGACTAAGCCTTGCTTGAGCCACCTAAGAAGTGGCTCTACAATGACAATCTCACCCTTAGTAAGTAGGTATGGCTCCGGCTGAAGTTCGAAGGGTGAAGGTTCTAGCACGACATCTCCCTCGGTTGGGGAAGGGACTTCCTCCATGATGGGGAGAGGACTTGGGGACTCCGTAGACAGCACTGGGTTCAGACTACCGGCTACTACCTCCTTAGGCCCGGGCAGGAGTTGTGCCGACATCTTATCCCTCCTATCCATCCGGTCCATAAACATTTGCACGAGATCGTCTAAGGTGCGGTTTGGACTAGGGGCATCATGGTGGGTTTGCTCATATTCAATTGGCCTAGTCTTGGGTCTAGCCTCGTCTATATGCGGGGCTCTTGGCCTCCGACTATGACCCACTTGGGTGGAGATGACTGGGCGGGGTCGGTTGGAGGTGATTGGGCCGGGTAGGTAGACCCTTCTAAGCTCTCCCTTCATCTCACGCCATGACTCTATAGGCCATTGCCTCCTAATTTCTCTCAAGATTTCAATGTCTCTCCATTTTTCGGCGGCCTCGTGAAAAAGCCGCTTTGTGGCAAAACCAACTTCCATGGCATCGGACATAATGTAACACTCAAAGTAGTTGTATATAGCGACTTCCCACTTTAGGTAGTCGCTTAGGACTTTGGAGCCATAAAAGTCCGGGGCTTTGGGCCTACGGAGGTGGAAGGGTTGAGTTCCCCATCCTTGGGTGTGTCGCCACCATTCATATGACGTGGGCTTCTGGGGATCTATGGGACACGGGGAGCTATAGGATGGCCAAGCCGACACTTGGTGCAAGACAAACTGACTCCCTAATGGACTAGACACGACCCTACAACAACAATGCAAAGTTGGAATGCAGACCCGACTATAAACCTAGACTCAACCAGTATCCGGTACGTGGCGGAGGTTTGATCTGAAGATCACACTCACGCAAGTGTGCATGTTACCTTCCCGATAGGCGTAACCTATCGTTCCAGAGGCACCTTTTAATATACCGGGTATAGGAATGCAATGCGACACCTTGGACCGACTAAGCGACTACCCTAGACTCGACTTAGCTCTGATACCAATTTGATGCGGGACGGGACGCGAACCTGAGACTCTAGCTCGCAGACGTCCCTAAGCGAGGGAAACGCGTGGATCTGCTTGGTAGAGAAACTGGTAATGAGTCTCAGGTATCGGTTTTTCCGTGTGCTCGGATCGAGTCACGTGACGGGTTCCACTCACTCACTCTCGCAGCGGGGATAAAAATTTGACGAGCTACGTTCCTATCACTCATGCAGCGGCATATAGAAATATATACGAGTAAAGCAAATGTCAAGTAGGAGGGCGGCGAGTGTACCTCCACGCTCCGGGCGTGGGGAAGACGTCCCCAGCCAAGACCGTAACTCTCGGTACAGTAAATGTAATTAATTACACCAGTGAATTTCTATGCCCACTCCACGCAGGGAGGTAAAGGGCTACAGTGGGACCCAGGAGGAGCGGTCTTGGGTTGACGGGCAGCAATCCGGAAGGGCTCTCAGATCGGAGGCGGACTGCTGGTCCGACTCAGTATTGTTCCGACTCGCTGGACAGCAACCGAACTCGGCTTATGGGACGGCGGCTTCCGGTCACCTTCTGATCACGGTGGCTGGCTGGGACGTCGGTGGAAGACTCCTCTTCGATCCCCGATGCCGAAGTAATTTTGTAAAAATTAACTTTTTGCTGCCTCTGCTGACCTGTTCACGGAAAAGGTTTGCGCGACTCGGCGAAAAGAATTTTTGTGCTTAGATCCGTAGGCGGATGAAGGCGAGATTGGCGCCGTTGGATAGAGGACTCAAAGGGATACAACACATAATTATTTCAGGCCCATCCAGTAGACGGATTAGAAATGAAAATGACTATTCCCCAAGTATTTCTACTGGCTCAGGTTACAGACAGTCAGGACAGAATAAGATCTGCCTGAAAATGAATTTTAACCAAATAAAAATGATGGATCTAGACTCTGGAAAAATTATGGATAGAAGGGGGGATGTGAGGAACATGTATGATTTTTTGGAGAAGTGTTAGAGATGGCTAAGGGGGAGGGAAAAATACATTAACATGACACTATCCCGCAGATCTGCAAATTGGCAGATTGTTGGGGGGGAAACTTAATTATTGGGAAAAATAGTAAATGAAGGCGGAATGACACGAAATTTAAACTGGGGATGGGGGATGATAGGAATAAAAAACCCTGAAAATTTGAGGTCGAACAGATCTTCTGATTGGGAGATAAAAATGCGGCATCAGCTTGCTATCCAGAGATGGACAGACTTCCAACAAGGTGGCGGTGGTGGTGCGATGGCGGCGGCGGCGGGAGCGGTGCTGAGCTTCTCACTCAGAGAGGGGTTGATAGGGAGGCTTCATATCTCTGAAGATCAGAGCTTTCACAGCTCCACAGGGGAGAGAGGAGAGAGAGGGCTGCGCCCTTGGGCTTGGAACAACAAATGAGAATTTTCTTCATTAATTGCTATGGAATTCACAAAATACAAGATTTTTATAGAAATGGATAAAAGACCTAAACTATCCTTAGATCTAGGGTTAGGGAGGAGTAACCAAGGGATTGGATAATTAATCCTCCATGTGGTCAAATGACCAAAATAAAAAAATACAACAAAAGGGGGGTGCCCTCTCCAAGTGGGCAAGAAGAAAAATGCCATTTTCCCTCTTGGTCCAACTTTGACAAGTCTTGGTCTAAGCCCACCATGGACTTTGAACCAGCCCCACATGGGCCCTAGAGCCTAGGTGGACCAATTGAAAATAAGGTGGGGGTCCCGTCGGGCCAACATGGCCTTTTCCAAAGAAACCCAAAGATTCCTAAGGACTAACAAATTGGCTTATAATGCCTTACAATTGCAAACCCAATTAACCCAAAGATATAAATGCAAAAAAAGGATAAAAATATAAAAATAAAATGTTAGTGCCCGGTGTTGATTCCCATCAATTCTCACCGGGTGGGAAGAACTCGACCCCGTCGAGTAAGGGGTGCGGCTACTCGTGTGGCTCCTGCGGATCTGTCACCGTACCAGGTAGCGCGGAGTACGCTCCACTCCAAGTAATCATCACCTGCTCATCCCGTATATAGTCGATATGCACATGCTGTTGTGGGAATGAGGCTAGTGGTGGACACTCCGGGCTAGGGTCACTCTCAAAGGGAGGAGACGGCTCAAAGACTCATTAGGAATCCCCGCTGGGTCCCTGTATGTGACTAGATCCGAGATATTCAGGTAGAGCCGATCCCAAGTTCCGGCAAGTCTACAACGTACGCATTAGACCCGACTTGCCTCACACTCGAAAGGGACTGACATCACGAGCTGACATGAGATCGACTATGCGACTCCTAATATGCTCGACACATGTATGTATAGACTCTTGACAAACTGGATAAATAAAGAAAAACACGGACTCACACATGACCCTAAACAAACCTACTGTTAGACTGACCCATACATATGCAATGGTGGACCATGACATCCGAATGTGTGCCATGCGTACACAAGACGCAACCAAATGTCGGTAGAATCATGGACTCCTAGACATCCCAAAATGCACCATGCATACAAGGGCTTCCTATTGGACTGGGGAGGTTTGGGAGGTTTGGGTGGGGTAGGAGAGTTGAATGCACCTTTCTCATCACCCCTATATGTATGTATATCTTGCCAGTGAATGGCCTTGATGGGTGTAGATGGCCCGGCCCGTGGGGAAGGGGTGTGATAGTGGACTCCCTCGAAGAAGTGGAGTAGATGTGGTGGGTCAAGGGGTTCACTAGGGAAGGGGTCGAAGGGATCAAAGAAACTGTGACCCCTTGAGAGAGGTTCCCTCATGACACGGTCCCAAGTTTGTAATTCTTGAAGGTATAAATAATCACCTTCAGGCATTGTGATCGGTGGGACAACGGTCATGTGTAGAAGGTGTGGCTCCTCCCTCGGGATAAGTGTAATGAGATTAGGCTCATCAGGAATGGGGAGGAGCAAAAGGATCTTCGTAGTGACATGACCCACGGTGCACATGGAGGTAATGGACCCCAATGCCGGATGAGTGAAGCTACGACTATGGAGTTGGTCGAAGCCTGGGGCCAACATGTTCGTCAACTCCCATTGCCAGTCTAATCCCTTAAGAAGGTCATCCAGTGTATCAACATGGTGACAAGACCAAAAAGTGGTATGGAATGAGTTGACTAGCACTATTTGTAGTGCGGGGTCCATGGATGAGTAGAAAAAGGCTTTAGGGACTAATCCTTGCTTGAGCCAGCTAAGAAGTGGCTCTATGATGACAATCTCACCCTTAGTAAGTAGGTATGGCTCCGGCTGAAGTTCGAAGGGTGAAGGTTCTAGCACAACATCTCCCTCGGTTGGGGAAGGGACTTCCTCCATGATGGGGAGAGGACTTGGGGACTCCGTAGACAGCACCGGGTTCAGACTACCGGCTACTACCTCCTTAGGCTCGGGCAGGAGTCGTGCCAACATCCTATCCCTCCTATCCATCCGGTCCATAAACATTTACACGAGATCGTTTAAGGTGCGGCTTGGACTAGGGTCATCATGGTGGGTTTGCTCATATTCAATTGGCCTAGTCTTGGGTCTAGCCTCGTCTATATGCGGGGCTCTTGGCCTCCGACTATGACCCACTTGGGTGGAGATGACTGGGCGGGGTCGGTTGGAGGTGATTGGGTCGGGTAGGTAGACCCTTATAAGCTCGCCCTTCATCTCACGCCATGACTCTATAGGCCATTGCCTCCTAATTTCTCTCAAGATTTCAATGTCTCTCCATTTTTCAGCGGCCTCGTGGAAAAGCAGCTTTGTGGCAAAATCAACTTCCATGGCATCAGACATAATGTAACACTCAAAGTAGTTGTATATAGCGGCTTCCCACTTTAGGTAGTCGCTTGGGACTTTGGAGACATAGAAGTCTGGTGCTTTGGGCCTACGAAGGTGGAAGGGTTGAATTCCCCATCCTTGGGTGTGTCGCCACCATTCATATGATGTGGGCTTTTGGGGATCAATGGGACATAGGGAGCTATAGGATGGCCATGCCGGCACTTGGTGCAAGACAAACTGACTCTCTAATGGACTAGACACGACCCTAAAACAACAATGCAAAGTTGGAATGCAGACTCGACTATAAACCTAGACTCAACCAGTATCAGGTACGTGGCGGATGTTTGATCTGAAGATCACACTCACGCAAGTGTGTTACCTTCCCGATAGGCGTAACATATCATTCCAGAGGCACCTTTTAATATACCGGGTATAGGAATGCAATACGACTAGTGAGGACACGCGCCACACTTCACGACGGAGTACACGGATCTCGTCGGCATCCCTTTGGCTCGGCGATCACTTGGCGGACGAGCAGAGTTATCTTTAGTTATTTATGCTTTAGGCCATGCTGGGCCTTGGTTTAGTCCCTGCGTGGACACTTTATTTATTATTGTGGACCTTTGTAGGCCAATTGGGGCCAATTAGGCTTCCATTAGGTGATGTTAGGCTTATTAGTTAGGCAAGAGGGTTAGTGGGCCACCTTGTGGTCCACCCTTCTTGGCCGATTTGGGCTGACCACCTTCCCACATGGTTGGCCCATTGGGATTTGCGCCCCCCCCTTGTGGATTAGGGTTTTGGGCTCCCCCCTTCATCTCCTCCAAGAGGAAGAGGTGGCAGCCGCCCCCACTCCTACTTTGTAGGAGTGGAGTGCGCACCCCCCCTTTTCCCTTCCCCATCCGAACACATCCCTCCCTCCTTTGGCCGCCCCCATCCCCCAATCCACTCCTACAATCAAGGAGTGGTGCGCACCCCCCCTTTCCCCCTTGCCATGTGCGCACCCCCCTCCCCTCCCTCTTGGCTAGGGTTTCAACCCTAGCATTTCCCCTCCCCATATAAAAGGTTTGTATTTTCCTTTTGAGAATTATTATTGAATGAAATTGAAATAGCATTTGCTGAAGGTGGCTGCGCCCCCTCCTCTGTTCCTCCTTGCTCCTGCGACGGGAGCAAGCTCGGGGTGTGACTCCCCATCCCTCGGTGCGACGCCGAGGGCCCCTTTCTCTTCTATCCCTTCTCAAGTTCTCATTCGGTGCACCCGATTTCTCCTCCAAGAGCAGCGACGACCACCCCCTGTTCGTGAAGGCCTTGGGCGACCAGACCATTTTTTTGTGGATCTTCTACGAGTCGTCGAAGCGTGCGAGGTGGTCTCACCTCATTCGGAGTTCGGCATCACCCGTGGCGATTTTCTCCGTGAGCGCGCGCAGGACCCCCTCTCCCTGCGAGCCTGGTTCTGCCCGCCCCCTTGCAAAAATCCCAAAGGACGGACGTCTGCGAATTTGGACGTGGGATCTTCACCGGTCGTACCTCTCTTCGTCCTCTGTCCAACGCCGCTGACCTCGCCTCGATCCGACGTCCGAGCTGTTCGTGGCATCCATTCCCGTGAGGTCGCGCAGGTCTGCCCTGTCCACCCGGCGCCAGAACCACCTGCGGATTCTAGAGCTTGCTTCTCTCAGTCACGACCAGATCTGATCGATTCCTTCGGTCTGGACCTGCTGCTCTGCGTCCTCTTCATCCTCCAACAAGCAGAGCTCCGTTTGCCCTTTGGAGCTATTTCTGCTGATTTTTCCCGCTCAAGCGCTCGGTTCTGGGAGCAGAATCCTGTCGCAACTTGCAGGTGCGCCCCCGGCTTCCACGGACGGAATCTGCACGGCCCCTTTGGCCGAGGCTTCCTCCCGTGACCTAGCTACGCGCCATCACTGACAGCGCCTCAATCGGACACCGGACCAGGTCGTGGGAGCTTTCACCGCGGAGTCACGCATTGCTGCGAACCTGCCGACCACCGTTCGGGTCCTCCTCGTGGCCAACCCTTCACCGAGTGCCGCCCGTCAGCCCGTACATCGGCAGCCCCGAATCTCTGCATGTAGCCTGTTATCTCCCTGCGAGGAGTGGGCACTTTATTGGGTTGTATTGATTGTTCATCCTTCGTGTATCGGGGTTGTTGATCTCGGCCGGGGTTCCTTCCCCACGCCTAGGCGTGGAGGTACGTGCGAAGCTCCCCACTATTGGCATTTTGCTTTACTAGTATACTTTCTAGCATGCCGCGTGAGTGTGTGTAGGTTCCTAGCTAGCTTCTTATTCACCGTGGTTGTGAGTTGAGAGCACCCATTCCGTGGCCCTAGTCGAGCGCCGAGCTCGGACTAGATTCCCATAGGCGCACGGCGGCTCCTTAGTCGCTGAGATCCCCGCGCTTCCCTCATAGGGACGGTCGTTGGGCTTGAGTTTCTTGTTGAGAGACGCCTCCACCTGGAGGAATGCTACGGAGGTCAGCCGCCTGGCTTGCCTTTGGCGTGCGAGTGCTGGCCGCACTTGTTGCATTCGTAGGTCTTAGCCCATTTCAATCCTGTCCCGCATCAAAGTGGTATCAGAGCATATAGGTTTGCATCTAGGGTTCTATCTTGCATCCATCTTAGCTTGTGTCCTCTCATGTAGGTCCTAGTGAGTCCCCCTTAGCTCCCTCTAGTTCCCGTTGCATGCCCACCCGGGGAGGTACACACTACCTCCGCCCGGACACTATGGGTGATCCCCGTAATGCCGCCCCGAGAGGCCATTCTCTTGAGGATTTGATGGCCCAGCTCATGGACCGCATGGACCAAACCCTTAAGGAGCATACTGACCGTTTGGAGGGCCGACTCAAGGCCATTGAGGACCGCGCTGTGGCGTCTGACCGATCTGTCCAGGGTCTAGTCGGACGGATAGAGAGAGTGGAGGGAGTCCCCCAACGGGATCCTCCTAGAGTTGCTCCTGCCCCTCAGGCAGAAGGTGCCCCGCCCCCTCCAGGTCGGGCTGAGGAGCGACGGCCACGAGCCCCCGATTTAGAGGATTACGGATCCGACAATGATTATGAGGGGAATGGCCGACGTCGCCGTGGTCACCGGCCACAGAGGGATGACGAGGATGAGCGGATCCTTAGGACCGTTCGTGCAGACCCTCCCCATTTTGACGGGTCCCTGGACCCGAAGATTTATCTAGATTGGGAGGCCGGTATGGACCGGTACTTCGAGTGGTTTGAGATGACGGACCACCGGAGAGTTAAGTTCGCCAAGATGAAGTTGCTAGGACAGGCTCAGACGTATTGGAGGAATGTGGAGAGTCTTCTATTTCAGCGTCAGGAGCCCCAGGTTGAGTCTTGGGATGAGATGAAGGTCAAACTTAGAAAGAAGTACCTTCCCACCACATATCGTCAGAGGCTCATTGACAGGTGGCAGAGTCTCAGTCAGGGAGATCGGACCGTGTCCGAATACATCGCAGAGTTCGACGAGTATTTCTTGCGATGCGGAGTCACGGAGGAGAGCGCCATGCCCGTCTCTCGTTTCCGACGTGGTCTACGGCCCCATTATCAGTACGAGTTCTTTCGCCGTGATGTGAAAACCTTAGAGGATGCATATCAGGTCGCTATGGAGATAGAGCAGTTTGAGGCGGAGCTCACTCCTACTCAACGTCAGGGGACCACCAGTCAGCGGGGGTTCGACCCACGCACCACACCCAGCTCCTACAGTCGGTTTCCGACGGCTCGGCCCTCGGAACCCCCTCGCCAGGACCCCACTCTTCCTAGGCCCCGCCCTCCCCTGCCGAGGGACCCTCTCCCTCCCCCTCGCCAGCAACCACCATACCCCACTTCTCGCCCTCTGCCTCCCGCGTTCCCTACCCGATCCCAGCTTCCACCACCCCCGGCCCGTCATGAGGACAAGGGGAAAGGGCCGATGATCGGTGGAGCATCTCCTAGCACAGGGGCGCGAAACAATTGTTATAGGTGTGGTGGAGTCGGCCATTATGCGATCAAGTGCCCCACTAAAGAGTCGCTTGTTGTGACAGACCCCTCGCCCACTGACCCCACGGCTGAGCTTGTGCCAGTCAGCTATGAGGCCGACCAGGAGTTAGCGGAGGAGTTCTTCGATGAGTTGCTTGAGGGAGAGCAGGACGGTGTCCCTGGCACTCAGTATCAGGGCGAGGCACAGTTAGGGGTAGTCCGGTGTATCCTTACTCAGCCCCTGGTGAGTGACGACTGGCGTCGTACCACCATTTTTCACACCTTTTGTAGGCTTGGAGGGAAGGCCTGCAAGGTGATCATTGACAGTGGGAGCTGCATTAATGCCATATCCACCGGTACGGTTACTCGTCTTGGGTTGACACCCGTGGATCACCCTGTTCCGTATCGAGTATCTTGGGTTGATTCCACCTCCATCCCTGTCAGGCTTCGATGTCTAGTGCCATTGCAGTTTCAGACCTACCAGGATGAGATTTGGTGCGATGTGCTACCTATGGAGGTGGGTAGTATCATTCTAGGTTGGCCTTGGCTCTTCGATAGGGATGCCACCCTCCATGGCCGGTCAAACACTTGCACCTTCGACCATGGCGGCCATAGGATCACTCTCCACCCCACCCAGCCTAGGGATCCTGCCGTCCGCGGGCCAGCCGGCCCCAGTGCCACGAACACCCCTCGTCAGGGGAAGGCCGACCCTCCTACCCCACCCTTGGTGCCAGTCATTGCCTCCTCCACTACCCTCACCCTAGGAGAGTCTTCCACTAGGAGGTTGATGGTGATTAGTCCCCGTGAGATGGAGAGGGAGTTCACCAGTGGTAGTCCCCTCTTTGCTGTTGTTGTTCGAGAGGTGAGTGATGTCACCCCAGGATCCGAGGGTGAGCTAAACCCCGAGTTGGCTGCGATTTTACGCGAGTTTTCTGATATCTTCCCGGAGGACCTCCCTGGAGGCCTTCCACCTATGCGTGACATCCAGCATGAGATCGACCTAGTCCCGGGCTCTTCGTTGCCTAACCTCCCTCACTATAGGATGAGCCCCGCGGACCATGCCGAGTTGCAGAGGCAGGTCGAGGAGTTGATGAGTAGGGGATCCCTCAGGGACAGCAAGAGCCCTTGCGCTGTCCCCGCTTTGCTAGCCCGAAGAAAGATGGCACATGGAGGATGTGCATCGATAGCCGTGCGATCAATAAGATCACGGTGAAATATCGTTTTCCTATTCCCCGACTGGATGATTTGCTAGATATGATGTCGGGAGCCACTATTTTTTCTAAAATTGATCTTCGAAGTGGCTATCACCAGGTTAGGATCAGGCCTGGGGATGAGTGGAAAACTGCATTCAAGACCAAGGATGGTCTGTATGAGTGGTTAGTTATGCCTTTTGGGCTATCTAATGCCCCTAGTACATTCATGCGGTTGATGACCCAGGTCTTGCGCCCTATGATAGGGGTCTTTTTGGTCGTCTACTTCGATGACATCCTTATTTATAGCCGCACTAGGGAGCACCACTTAGACCACCTCAGGCAGGTCTGCATTGTTTTGAGGCGAGAGAGCTTATTCGCCAACCCGAAGAAGTGTGCTTTCATGACCGATCAGGTTTCCTTCCTTGGGTTCATAGTGTCTCACGATGGGGTCTCCGCTGATCCGGAGAAGATACGCGCCATTCAGGAGTGGCCCGAGCCCCGCACCCTCCACGATGTTCGTAGCTTCCATGGCCTGGCGATGTTCTATCGTCGCTTCATTCGTGGCTTTAGTTCCATCACTGCCCCGATCACGGATTGTATTAGGAAGGGGGTATGATGCGGGACGGGACCATGGACACGATAAGCTAGCGGTCGTCCCTTAGCGAGGGAAGCGTTGGATGTGCGCGGTTGAACAACCGGCAGTGAGCTAGGGTGGTCGGCTCTCAATTGTGCCCGGATCGGGTCACTGGACGGTCACTCTCTCACTCGCAGCAGTGATATGATAGATTAAAAGCGAGCTAGGTAACCCTACACATGCTCTCTAGCAGCGGCATAAACAAGCATATATAGAAATAAGCGGAATGCCAAGCAAGGAGCGAATACGATACCTCCACGCGCTCGGCGTGGCGAAGATGGCACCCGGCCGAAACTCGTACTCCCGGGAACTTAATACATTAAGATTACATCAATACAAGTAAGCCCACTCCACGCAGGGAGGTAACGGGCGACACAAGGGGGCCCGGGAGGACCAATTCCGGGTTGACGGGCGGTTTCCGGGCACGGCTTCGGCTTCGCGCGTACTCGTGCTAGTGGGGCCCACGTGTGGACCGGAGGGGTCGTGTGGGACCTGATGCCTCCTCTGGTGTGGGTACACTTGGGAAGCGCTCCCCTAGGATGGCGAGTTGCTGGAACGACCGCCGGACGCCGGGCGGCCCTCGGACGACGCTCGCGGGAAATCGGCCACAAGTCTGCACTTGCTGTCTTCTCGCGCGCTGTCCGGCGAGATCGGCTGCTGTAATCAACCCCGTCGTCGGAATGCAACGAGCTCAGCGCCGTTGGAAAGAGGACTCCAAATACTTCGACGTAGGGGCCTTCAGAAAAAATAATCGGATACGTATATCTGACTTATGGAATTTACACCCTTGCTGTAAACAGGCCAGAACTGCAGGGGCAGGTTCTGACTTCTCTGAAAATCACCGTTGACCGGTGGGAGGACCTTGGAATATGGAGATGAGTTCTTCCTAAAAGTTGAAGATCTCTGAGATAGAAAACCGGGACTATTTTTGGTTTTTGATTTAGATAGGAAATGGATTTTATGGGATTTTTTGAGTGGACCTGGGTCGGATCTGGGACACTGTGGAAAAATTGCTCACAGGAACTGGTACGAATTTTGAAAAATACCTAGAGACCTTATCAAAAATTAAGAAAATGCATGGTGGTAGACATATGTGGACAGAAGTCTCAGTAATTTTTAGAGCCCCAAAAAAATTCAAAACATGGGTCGAACAAGGTAGACTCAGAACTGATGAACAGTAGACAGAACCTGGACAGAACTGAAATTTGAACTTGGACGAAAATCTAAAAATATCTAAAGGACGAATTTTTGCCTGAAATTTTTTGTGGAGGTAAGGGTTCAAGAGGGGAACCAACCCTGAAAATTGGAGCTTCAGAAGATGAGGGAAGAGAGAGGGACAATTCGGAGAAGAGAGGTCTGTCCAGAGTGGACAGAAAACCGAATTCGTTGGTGAAGACGCGTCGGCGGCGAGACGGCGGCGGCGGCGATCACCGGAGCTGCTTCAGAAGTTGGAGGGGATCAAGAGGGGAGGGATCTCACTCTATAACTGGGCTGGAGGTGGAAGAACACCAGGGAGAGAGGGGAGAGGGGCACAAGCTTCAAGGAGGCAAAATGCTAATTTCTTCTTCATTAATTCTTTCCATAAGAAAATACAAGTATTTATATGAAAGGGTTCTAATCTAATATGAGCCCTTGGATCAAGGGTTGAAGAATGGAGGGTTGAGATGTGGTGTGAACACCACATTAAACCCAAATAAACTAATAGGTCCGCCCCCGCCCCCCCTTAAAGAGGACAATTTGGAATTGTCTTCTTTATTTAATTCATGGTCCAAGTCCAAATTTGGACCATGGACCAGCCACCTTGGACCCAAGAGTCCATGTGGACCAATAAGGAGGAGGGAGGGGGCCCCTGCAGGGCCTACAAGCATATTTGCAAAGAAACCCAATGGCCTTTTGCAAATAAACCCACTAAGACCTACTATTGTGTACGCATATATCACAAGGGCGTACATACAAATACAAAAGGACATAAATGCAAACACAAAGTGAGCTGGTTGTCGCTGATGTCCCCATCAGGGTATTCACATGGACTAAGGCTGCAGCCACGGCCTTTCAGAGCATCAAGGAGCGCATGACCCAGGCACCTGTTCTTACCTTACCAGATTTTTCTAAGGTGTTTGAGGTCACCTGTGACGCCTCTGGAGTAGGTATAGGGGGAGTTTTGAGTCAGGAGTCTCACCCCATTGCCTTTTTCAGCGAGAAGCTGAACGATGCCAAACTGCGGTATTCCACGTATGACAAGGAGTTTTATGCAGTCGTCCAGGCATTGAGATACTGGAGGCACTATCTCCTACACCAGGAGTTTGTGCTCTTTTCTGATCACGAGGCTTTGAGGTTTCTCCATACCCAGAAGAAGCTGAATGCGCGTCATAGTCGGTGGGTGGAGTACCTTCAGGAGTATACCTTTGTGCTTAGGCACAAGGCAGGGGCCGAGAACAAGGTGGCCGACGCGCTGAGTCGGTGAATGATGATGTTGTCCACCATGAGTGTCGAGGTGGTGGGATTGGATAGGCTGAGGGAGGCTTATGTTGACTGCCCGGACTTCGGTCCGATTCATGCTGCCCTTCAGTCAGGCCCCTCCCGTGAGTATAGTGAGTTTGTCCTTCAGGAGGGTCATTTATTCCGAGGTGGCAGGTTGTGCATCCCACGGACGTATGTTCGTGATTTTCTCATTTGGGAGTTACACGCAGGGGGTCTTGCTGGCCACTTCGGCCGGAACAAGACCATTGAGGCCGTTGAGCATAGGTTCTATTGGCCTAGTTTGAAGAGGGATGTTGCTCGCATCGTGGCTCAGTGCCGCACTTGCGCTATGGCCAAGCAGAGGAAGCAGAACACCGGCCTTTATACTCCCCTCCCTGTCCCGGACAGTCCATGGCAGGACATTAGCATGGACTTCGTGTTAGGTTTGCCTCGTACCCTCCGTCGGCATGACTCCATTTTTGTGGTGGTAGACAGGTTCTCTAAGATGGCTTTGTTCATTCCCTGTTCCAAGACTTCAGACGCCTCTCGAGTTGCCCGTCTGTTCTTCACTCACTGTGTCTCCAGGTTTGGGCTTCCCCGTACTATAGTGTCTGATAGGGATGTGCGCTTCACTAGCTACTTCTGGAAAACCCTATGGCACATGATGGGCACCCAGTTGAAGTTCTCTACCGCCTATCACCCCCAGACCGATGGTCAGACGGAGGTAGTCAATAGGAGTTTAGGGGATCTTCTTAGGTGCTTAGTGCGTGATCGTGTCGGGGATTGGGACTTGGTTCTACCCCTAGCAGAGTTTGCATATAATGACTCGGTCAATAGGTCTACAGGTCTGAGTCCCTTTGAGATTGTTACTGGCCGTAGGCCTAGGAAGCCGATAGACTTGGTTCCATCTCCCATCCAGGCCCGTGTTTCTGAGTCAGCTGAGTCCTTTGCAGAGCATATTAGACAGTTGCATGAGCATGTACGTCGTCATATAGAGGCCAGCAACGCACGTTATAAGGAGTTAGCTGATGCGCATCGACGCACCCGTGAGTTCCGAGAGGGAGAGTACGTCATGATCAGGGTCAGACCTGAACGGTTTCCTTCGGGGGCCGTGAAGAAACTCCAGGCCCGCGGTGCTGGACCCTTTCGAGTCTTGAAGCGAATTGGGTCGAATGCGTATGAGATTGAGCTGCCAGACGACTATGGGATCTGTTCGACATTCAATGTCTCAGATCTGGTGGCATATCGGGATCCCGCGGTGATTCCCAGTGAGCTTTTTGGGCCCTCCCCTCCTGTTGAGAGTATTACACCTTCTGAGCGTCCACCTCTTCCAGCCCCATTACAGAAACGCGAGCATATAGATTGTATACTGGATGAGCAGGTGACCACGACCAGGAGCGGAGCCTACCAACGCTTCCTAGTGCGTTGGAGAGGGCGCCCTGCGACAGACGACGCCTGGATCACACGTGGAGAGCTGGAGAGGATCGACCTGGACCTGCTAGAGCTCTACTTGAGCGACCGTGACCCTTACTCGACGGGGTCGAGTTCTTCCCACCCGGGGAGAATTGGTGAGGACACGCGCCACACTTCACGACGGAGTACACGGATCTCGCCGGCATCCCTTTGGCTCGGCGATCACTTGGCGGATGAGCAGAGTTATCTTTAGTTATTTATGCTTTAGGCCATGCTGGGCCTTGGTTTAGTCCCTGCGTGGACACTTTATTTATTATTGTGGACCTTTGTAGGCCAATTGGGGCCAATTAGGCTTCCATTAGGTGATGTTAGGCTTATTAGTTAGGCAAGAGGGTTAGTGGGCCACCTTGTGGTCCACCCTTCTTGGCCCATTTGGGCTGACCACCTTCCCACATGGTTGGCCCATTGGGATTTGCGCCCCCCCTTGTGGATTAGGGTTTTGGGCGCCCCCCTTCATCTCCTCCAAGAGGAAGAGGTGGCAGCCGCCCCCACTCCTACTTTGTAGGAGTGGAGTGCGCACCCCCCCCCCTTTTCCCTTCCCCATCCGAACACCCCCCTCCCTCCTTTGGCCGCCCCCATCCCCCAATCCACTCCTACAATCAAGGAGTGGTGCGCACCCCCCCTTTCCCCCCTTGCCATGTTGCGCACCCCCCCCCCTTTCCCCCTTGCCATGTGCGCACCCCCCTCCCCTCCCTCTTGGCTAGGGTTTCAACCCTAGCATTTCCCCTCCCCATATAAAAGGTTTGTATTTTCCTTTTGAGGATTATTATTGAATGAAATTGAAATAGCATTTGCTGAAGGTGGCTGCGCCCCCTCCTCTGTTCCTCCTTGCTCCTGCGACGGGAGCAAGCTCGGGGTGTGACTCCCCATCCCTCGGTGCGACGCCGAGGGCCCCTTTCTCTTCTATCCCTTCTCAAGTTCTAGTTCGGTGCGCCCAGATTTCTCCTCCAAGAGCAGCGATGACCACCCCCTGTTCGTGAAGGCCTTGGGCGACCAGACCATTTTTTTGTGGATCTTCTACGAGTCGCCGACGCGTGCGAGGTGGTCTCACCTCATTCGGAGTTCGGCATCACCCGTGGCGATTTTCTCCGTGAGCGCGCGCAGGACCCCCTCTCCCTGCGAGCCTGGTTCTGCCCGCCCCCTTGCAAAAATCCCACAGGATGGACGTCTGCGAATTTGGACGCGGGATCTTCACCAGTCGTACCTCTCTTCATCCTCTGTCCAACGCAGCCGACCTCGCCTCGATCCGACGTCCGAGCTGCTCGTGGCGCCCATTCCCGTGAGGTCGCGCAGGTCTGCCCTGTCCACCCGGCGCCAGAACCACCTGCAGATTCCAGAGCTTGCTTCTCTCAGCCACGACCAGATCTGATCGATTCCTTCAGTCAGGACCTGCTGCTCTGCGTCCTCTTCATCCTCCAACAAGCAGAGCTCCGTTCGCCCTTTGGAGCTATTTCTGCTGATTTTTCCCGCTCAAGCGCTCGGTTCTGGGAGCAGAATCCTGTCGCAACTTGCAGGTGCGCCCCCGGCTTCCACGGATTGAATCTGCGCGCCCCCTTTGGCCGAGGCTTCCTCCCGTGACCTAGCTACGCGCCATCACTGACGGCGCCTCAATCGGACACCGGACCAGGTCGTGGGAGCTTTCACCACGGAGTCACGCATTGCTGCGAACCTGCCGACCACCGTTCGGGTCCTCCTCGTGGCCAACCCTTCACCGAGTGCCGCCCGTCAGCCCGTACATCGGCAGCCCCGAATCTCTGCATGTAGCCTGTTACCTCCCTGTGAGGAGTGGGCACTTTATTGGGTTGTATTGATTGTTCATCCTTCGTGTATCGGGGTTGTCGATCTCGGCCGGGGTTCCTTCCCCACGCCTAGGCGTGGAGGTACGTGCGAAGCTCCTCACTGTTGGCATTTTGCTTTACTAGTATACTTTCTAGCATGCCGCGTGAGTGTGTGTAGGTTCCTAGCTAGCTTCTTATTCACCGCGTGGTTGTGAGTTGAGAGCACCCATTCCGTGGCCCTAGTCGAGCGCCGAGCTCGGACTAGATTCCCATAGGCGCACGGCGGCTCCTTAGTCGCTGAGATCCCCGCGCTTCCCTCATAGGGACGGTCGTTGGGCTTGAGTTTCTTGTTGAGAGACGCCTCCACCCGGAGGAACACTACGGAGGTCAGCCGCCCGGCTTGCCTTTGGCGTGCGAGTGCTGGCCGCACTTGTTGCATTCGTAGGTCTTAGCCCATTTCAGTCCTGTCCCGCATCAAAACAAATTCTGACATGGTTAAATTTGTAGCCAACAGGATAAATAATGTCTACATTGTAGACTTAGATGAGAAATCTGAATCTCCTATTTGCTTATCTGCCAATTCTGAAAATGATGCCTTTGAATGGCATAGACGTCTAGGTCATGCTAGCTTTTCAACTTTAAATAAATTGGTCAAGCATGATTTAGTTAGAGGCATGCCTAGAATTAAATTTAACTCAATATCAAAAGCATGTGATGCCTGTGCTCTAGGCAAACAGACCAGAAATTCCTTCAAATTAAGATCTGAGCCATTGCCTTCTAGACCAATGGAACTTCTTCATATGGACCTTTTCGGTCCCACTAGAACTGAGAGTCTTAATGGAAACAGGTTTGGCTATGTCATCGTAGATGACTTCTCTAGATATTCATGGATATTTTTCTTAGGAAATAAGAGTGATGCATTTCAAAAGTTTAACCTGTTTTTCAATAAGGTCAAACAAGAAGGGAAGTACAAGGTTTGTTCTATTCAATCTGACCATGGAGGTGAGTTTGAAAACTCCATGTTTACTGAACTTTGTGACAAAGAAGGACTAACTCACAGGTTTTCTTCTCCCATGACACCTGAACAAAATGGGATTGTGGAGAGAAGAAATAGAACAGTGGTAGAGATGGCATGAACCATGTTGATTGAAATTAAATTACCTAGAAGGTTTTGGACAGAAGCGGCCAATACAGCAACCTACATAATCAACAGGGCCATGGTAAGACCCATACACAAGAAAACACCCTATGAGATTCTAAAAGGTAAGAAACCAAACTTGTTCCATTTCTGAATCTTTGGAGTAAAATGTTTTATTCATAACAATGATAAGAAAGATTTAGACAAGTTTGAAGCCAAAAGCACACCTGGAATTTTCTTGGGTTATTCTGAAGTGTCAAGGGCATATAGGGTATTTAACATATCTGATCAGAAAGTGGAAGAGTCTCCACACATCTTTTTTAGTGAAAATAAAAATGTTTCTGATATTGAAAATCTTGACAGGAATTCCAATCATGGTGGAGATTTTCTAGAAGACCAACTGGAGGAAGAGAAGACTCAGCCGAGTGGAGAAACAAATTCTCCCAATCAGGAAGGACCAAGAGAAACAGGTGAGTCTTCAACAAATATTAGATTTTTTAAAGACCATCCTTTAGATAAAGTCATAGGCAATCCTGAAGATCCTCTTCGGACTAGGTCTCATTTCAGAAATGTGAATAATGATGACTTAATTGCTTTAGTCTCACAAATTGAACCCAAAATAGTAGAAGAGGCCTTAGCTGATCAAGCTTGGGTCAATGCTATGAGTGAGGAATTAGGTCAGTTTGAAAGGAATAATGTCTGGGAGCTTGTCCCAAGACCAGATGGTATAAATATCATAGGAACCAAGTGGGTGTTCAAAAATAAGATGAATAAAGATGGAATCATCTCGAGGAATAAGGCCAGACTAGTAGCCAAAGGCTACTGTCAGGAATTCAGTGTAGACTTTGATGAATCCTATGCACCTGTTGCTAGGATGGAAGCTATAAGATTGTTGCTTACCTTTGCATGCTCAAAGAATATAAAACTTCAACAAATGGATGTTAAAAGTGCCTTTTTAAATGGAATCATTAAAGAAGAAGTTTTTGTTGAACAACCTCCTAGATTTCAATACTCTCCTCAACCTAACCAAATTTTCAGGTTAAACAAAGCCTTGTATGGTCTAAAGCAGGCTCCAAGAGCTTGGTATGAAAGATTGTCTGAATTTCTGATCAGCAAAGGCTACAAAAGAGGTAAAGTTGATCAAACTTTATTCACCAAAGGCATAAACAAAGATCTCATCATAGTTCAGGTATATGTAGATGATATTATTTTTGGATCAACTAAGCATGAACTATGTGATGAATTTTCTACCATGATGTCTGCTGAATTTGAAATGAGCTTGGTTGGTGAACTAAAATATTTTCTTGGATTGCAGGTACAGTAGCTAGAAGATGGGTGCTTCATCAACCAAACCAAATACACAATGGAACTGTTCAAAAGGTTTGGCATGGAAAACTTAAAGCACATTACTACACCCATGGGCACCAATACTTCATTGGATGCAGATGAGACATGTAAAGAAGTAAATGCCAAACTTTATCGAGGTATGATTAGATCACTACTTTACTTGACAGCCTCTAGACCTGATATACAATTCAGTGTAGGAATGTGTGCAAGGTATCAGTCTAGACCTACTGAACTACACTTAGCTGCAGTTAAAAGAATCTTCAGATATTTGTCAGCTAGTCACTCTCTTGGTTTATGGTTTCCTGCATCTCATACATTTAACTTAGTAGCATACACAGATGCTGATTATGCAGGCTGTAAACTAGACAGGAAAAACACAAGTGGCCATTGTGAATTCTTGGGTGGGTGTTTAGTGTCTTAGGGCTCCAAGAAACAACATTCTGTGGCCCTCTCCACTGCAGAAGCTGAATATGTGGCTGCAGGGAGTTGTGGAACACAAGTAATATGGATTAAACACCAGCTTCAGGACTACCAAGTAGACCTGGGGTGCACACCAATTTACTGTGATAATACTAGTGCCATCAATCTTGCTAAAAATCCTGTTTTGCATTCACGAACCAAACACATAGAGATAAGACATCATTTTATAAGAGATGAGGTGTCTAAAAATAATTTTGAACTGATTCATGTAGGCACAGACAATCAGATTGCTGACATATTCACAAAACCTCTGGATAATGAAAAATTCACCACATTGAGAAGATAATTAGGCTTATACAAATTATCTTAATTATGAAGCCTGTTCTTGTTGTAAGGGGGAGTTGTGTTTGTCTGATATTTAGCCATCTTTCTTGCTGGTTTAAGGGGGAGTTTAGTATGCTTACTGGTTGGCTTTCAGAAAATGCTTTGAGTAAGGGGAAGCTTTGAGATTATGCTAGATTGCTTTATTGAGGAATGCCATGTCTTAGGGGGAGCTGAGTTGTGATGTGAGAAGAGAAGTTCTTGACAGATTCAAAAGGGTTGTCCAGATGTGTAACTTTGCTGGTCTTACATGACTGATCTAGAGTGGTTCTCTCAGACAGTAGAGTGTCACTTATCTCTTAAGTCTATAAGTCAGTAACTCTAATCTCCAGTTAGAATCTTTTCTATTAGTACTCCTTCAGAGATTTGGACTAATTGCATAAAGTATATCTTCCTACATTGTCATTGATTCTGGTTCAGGCCAAAAACATGTATGTCTTGATATGTGACCCAATCAGCTTGAAATCTAGACTTCAAGACTCAATTCAAGAAATAGTCCGTTTGGTATTATTTTCAATCATTCTATCTCCTTAACTCAAGGGCTTAACTAAACAAAAATGTTCTATTTTGATCACTGAGAAACTGGGAGCTTCATGAATGAAATGAATTTTTCTCCCATGTCATGAGGTGTCAAATGCTTAAAATGAATGAAAAGACATGACAGAGCAATGGTGGCTTGCTGGTGAGTAACTGGGGACTCTGGCCTCTAATCAAGGTGTTTCCTCATGTCAAAAACCACAGTTACTAACTCTGCTCCTTAATATAAAAAGAAAAGGAGAGGAAGTAATGAGGTACTCACTCTGAGTAACTGGGGTTTCAGGCCTCTAATCAAGGTGTTTCTCTAATGTCAAAGGAGTGAACTACCAACTTACACATTGATCTTCATGAAAATCATCTTCAACAAAAAAAAATTCCTTGTTGTTATGCAACTAATGGATTGCTTGTCCTCAATACCTTGAGATCACCTCTCTGATTTTGTTTCTTGCTGTCTTGTGGGATAGTTGAATGATCAGCTATATCTGGCCATACTTGTGAACTCCTGCTCTAAATCATCCACTATGTATGCTGATAAACTTGTCAATCATTCTACTTCTCTATTGTGTACTGGAGTATAAAGACTCTTCTCTTGAGAATAGAAACTCTCTTATTCTCTTAAGACCTACTTGTGACTTTCTGCACTAAGAAGTTACTGCCCTTATTCCTCATATTTCCAGCACTGTCATACAACTTGTAGTTCTTTTTGCTGATGTCAAAGGGGGAGAGAAGTTTGCAATATATCAGTGGAAGAAGTTTGCAATATATCAGTGAGAAGTTCTGCGATATCAATGAGTATCAGTGAGTCTTGGATTTGTCTTGAGCATTGGGGTAGTCATCTTGAGCATTGGGGAAGTCATGTTGCTTCGTGGAAGATATGGTTATGAGTTGTGGGGGAGATGAGAGTGTGTTGTAGGGAATGTTTAATTCATTTGCATGAGCATGTCTTGAATTTATTCTGCTTGTTGCAGCTGGTATTAACTTCTTGTTGAAACTTGATATTGCTTGAGTCATAATGTTGTCATCATCAAAAAGGGGGAGATTGTTGCATCCCTATGGTTTTGATGATGTCTCACACTATAAATCAATCTTCTATCTCTAGATTAATGCTGTTTCATCATGTGAGTGAGTACAGTTCATTTGGTTGTCAGATAAGCATGCTATTATGATTTTATCTACACTCTGCTTAGTTAGTATTGACAGCAGTGGGTCGACCCACCCTTGCTGATGCGTCGACTCATCTGTTCATTGGCATAACTTCTTCAAGTCTGTACATCGAGCACTCTCTAACTGAAGTCTACACATTGATCCTAATACTCTAAGTCTGTACGTTGCCCGACCTGTTAAGTCTGCACATTGCCCAAGTCAGTTCAGCTCAACCCTATACATCCTTCCAATCTTCAACTCTATACATTGGAGTGTCAAGCTTAATGTCTGTACACTGGATACTGCATTGTCATGAAGTCTACACATCCGATAGTGTAAGTCTATACAGCGCCCAGTGTCATGCTTGCATAGTCTGTACAACGCCTGCTTCACACACTCAAGTCTACACATTGCATGTCAGCAGGCTCGCACAAACTAAAGTTCATACATTGCACAATGTCTGAACATTGGTTCAGAGATAGCTTCAGCCAAGTCTACACATCGACTGGCAGTCTTCATGCTAAGTATATACACTCTTTGAGTGCAAGTCTGTACAGCATCCGTTATCAAGACTTCTTGAAGTCTGTACATCGGATTGCTTCTTTTGAAGTCTACACATTGGCTCGTTCACTTCTGCAAAGTATGTACATTAGACTGTGGCAAAGTCTATACATTCGGTTCCTTGGGCAAAGTCTTTACATCGCTTAGTCTGCACATTGCCTTCAGCCTAAGCGTTCAAAGCCAAGTCTATACAACGCCAAGTCTGTACACTCCTCATCTGTTCCTACAGTTGGCCAAGTCCATACACTCAACATTTCCCTACGCTTTTCTGGCCAAGTCTATACATCGGCTTCATTCGCTCAAGTCCACACATCCACAGTGGTTCATCAAGTCTATACATTCTCTTGAGCTTCACCAAGTCTGTACAACGCTAAAGTCCTCACAAGTCTGTACAGTGCTTGAGCTTCATCTAGTCTGTACATCGCTTCATGCGATTCAAGTCTATACAGACTACCTTTACATCTAGAGTCTGTACATCGTTTCAACGGCCGATCGTCTCATACAGAACTCTCCAAGTTTGTACAGCCGAGTGTCTAATGCATCGCCTCACTCTGGCAAAGTCTATACTGTGCTCACAGCACATTGGTTCAAAGTCTAAACACTGGGTCAAGCTGTCAAAGTCTCTACATCTGCGATTGGGGTTCAAGTCAATACATTGCTCATTGTCTTGTTAAGAGTCTCTCACAGATTTCAAGTCTGTACACTGTTTAGACTTCGTGAAGTCTATACAGTGGCTGAAGCTTTGTTAAGTTTACACATGGTAAGGCTCGTATGCATTGTTTCATCACATGTCTATACACTGCCCTTCTTGAGCCTATCCATCAAGTCTACACACTGGGTTGTCCGACCACAACCCTATACATTCAGTTGTTATGACTTGGGTCTTCAATGTTCTCAGCTCACTCGTTACAAGCTTGTACACTACTTAGGCTTCGTGAAGTCTACAAGGTGGCTGAGCTTTGCAAAGTGTACACATTGGTAACACTCGTATGCATTGTTCATAGTCTATACACTGCCTTCATTTGCATTGATCATAAGTCCATACACTGCCTTCATTTGCATTGATCATAAGTCCATACACTGCCTTCACATGCATTTTATTCAGTAAGTCTGTACACTCTCTCACGCTGTACACACTTAGTCTGTTGTGTTTCTGAAGTATATACATTCATGTTTATAACCTGAACTAACTAAGTCTATACATTCCATCTGTCTGTCTGCAGGCGATTCAGGCTGATGATTGGGCATGGGAACCGAGGTTGGCACCTGGCACGTGATCCAAGACAACAGGCGCATGACACGTGGATGGCAACCTAGTCAGGATGCTGCCATGTGGCTGAAATTCAAATGATCTGGCCAAAAGTGCATGGACGGGAACCTGGCAGCCACACGCCAATATCTGCTATAAATATAGAGCTTCATCCTTCAGTAGAAGCCTGATCGTGAAAAGAAAAGGTAGAAACCATTGGTGAGAGTCTGCACGATCCAGAAAAGAAAAAAAGCAGAGAGTTCTAGATCCGAGAGGAGTTTATTCGAGAGAGAGAGCAGTAGTTGTGGATTGATGAATTGCTTCATTTGAAGCTACATTTGTATTTGGGTTTCACAATCGATTTCTTCTTCATTGGTTTTTGTTTCTACTTTGCTTTCGTTTATTTTGTTCTTCCATTCTAATTTGAATTGGTTTCCCTCCGGTGTGTGGAGGAAGGGATTACTACTCCAGTTTCCCTCTGAGTTGCAGAGGAAGAGAGATCGGTGATCTCTGGTGTTGTTAGTGATAGGTTGTCATTAACAGTTTCCCTCCGTGTGTGGAGGAAGGGAGAGGATTCTCCGGTTGTGTTCTAGCTGGGAGCTAGAACAGGTTTCAAGTTCTGTGGGTAGCAGAGCTTGATTGAGGGATTTGTCTCCCTTGGGTGCTCAAGCTGTGTGGCAGCATGTTGTACGCAGACTGAGTCTGCTGTGTTCTAGCATTGCCTAGTGGAATCCTCACTCTAGTTGGAGTGAGGGGTGGATGTAGATTGCAGACTGCAATCGAACCACCTAAAAACCGAGTACCTCCTCTGTGGTTTGCTATTGATTTCTGTGCTCTTCATCTGCTTGTCTCTTTGCCTTCAAGTGATCAGTTCTTCACTCTCATTTACATTTCTTTGTGTACGGGTTAAGGAGGTGCGTTAGCAGTAGAATATATTTTCCGCCTAAGTTCCTGCAAATTGGGAGTGATCTATTCATCCCCCCCTTCTATATCACTCTTGCTGCGCTAACAGGAAGGTGGGGAGAGGATTGGAGGAGAGGCTCTTGGGGGTTGGGATGAGTTAATGGGGGGTGTGGGGACTAGGGATGGTGTTATTAGGGGAGGGGAAGTGAGAGAAAGTGGTTGGGAGGGGGGAGGAGAGATAAAGGGGCACACCCCTTGGAGAAAGAGAGAGATAATGAGAGAGAGAGTGAAAAGAAATTTGGTGGAGGAGAGTATGACTAGAGATTTTCTTCTATTCAAATGATTCTTCAAAAGTTGTTACATATGAGGGGAGTGGGGGCCTATTTATAGGCTTACATAATTCCATGTGACCAAACTAACCTTGGCCAAATGCACTAAAGATAAGACAAGACCAAGGGAGGGGCGCCCCTGGGCCTAGCCCACTTGTTGGGCCCAAATGACTATCAAACTGACCCATTAACCTATTAACTGACTCAAATAAAGAAAGATTACACATCTATGAATCAAATAAAATGAAAACTACATGCTACTGCTCAAAATTAAGTGATGGAGATGATGATGCGTCGATGGCGAGCAACCGAAGTCTCGAAAAAAGATGGAGTGACTAGGGATGTCCCCATCACCTTCTCTCAGAGATAGCCTCATTCCCCCTAGGACCATCTCAAGATCCTTTGAATAAAGCCCCCCCCCAAAACCTTGGGTAAAACATCTCAAGATCCTTTGAATAAACCCCCCTTTAAAACCCTCAAAGAGCCCTTTGAAACCCTCGGCTCCTGACCTTTGAAAACCTTGATCCTAAAGCCCCCCGGCGTGACCCTCCCTCGGCGCGAGTCTCGCGCCGAGTGCTGCCCGCGCCGGGTTGAGCTCTTTCTGACGCGTCGAGATCCTTCTTCTCTCTCGTGCCGACCCCCATCCAGGCCGATAGCCTCGTGCCGATGCCATCAATAGTTCTGAGCCCGACGACCCATGGCCACAAGACCCCATCACTTTGAGGGGAAATAGTATTCTTCACTCAACCCTCGTGGGAGCCAAATTCATGGGGTTAAACCCCCCTACATTCTGCCACCCCGTCAAGTCATGGAGTTCTACCACTGCATGTTCTCCGTTGGCTATCTAGGGGATATTAATAAATCCCACTACAAGTGGACACTGTCCCATAGGATTGAGATCCTTTTGGATCCAGGGCTACGCCTGGCTCTCCTTTGGCTTCCATCCCGACATTCTGTGGGTGGATGACCTATACTACCCTCTTGGCACAGTCCAAAATAAGGGGAGATGCTGCCAAAATTCATCCACGATATTTACTCCATCGCATCGTGTGACGCCTTCACTGAAATTATGAATCTACCCCCGGCTGCGTGGCAGAAATCTAAGACAGGCCATCTCATGATCCTTTGCCCACTGTAACAGGGGAATATAACCATTATATTCATACGGTCTCCCTAGACCTTCCATGGATGAGTCCACCCTCACTTTCCACCTTACCCAACTACCACCATGGACAAACCTATGAAATTCTCACCGAACATGAGAGGGTCCCCCCCTTCAATCTCACAAAGCCTTCAAAGCCTTGAAACCTGAAGAAACCCCTCTTCTCGATGCCATATAGCCTCCCCACGCAGCCCTCTCCCGGCGCAGGTTTCGCGTCGGATGACAGGCGCGCCGAGATGCTGGTCATGCCGGCCACTTACCGTGCCGACAACCCGGGAGTTCATCATCGCGCCGAGACCCCACCGCGCCGGTTGGTCTTCACGCCGGCTCCCATTCATGTCGCTTCATCTTAACAATAGCTACCACTCAAACATCCAACTTCGCAGCAACTTTACTGAGCCTAAAACCAGTCTAGACCTGGTACCCTAACCTTCGTGGACCATCATGCCAGTTTTCATCATATCATGGGGGGGAATCATGGTTCTTCATCCAAGTCTAAATGAGCTAAATTAACGGGGTCTTACCCCACACCATGCCATTTGACTGCAATGTTTTCTGCTAACCCTGCTGGCCTTTGGAGTTATGCCACTGCAAGTCCACCAATGGCCTCTAAAGGGGATATCAACAAGTACCATGATAGTGGACATTGTCCCGTCATATTGTGATCCTTTTGGATCCCAGGCTACGCCCATCTTTCCTTTGGCTTCCATCTTGGCATTCCGTGGGTGGATGACCTACATTCCCACTTGGCATAGACCAAGATAAGGGATATGATGCCGGATTTATTCCGCACATTATTATCACATCTTGTATCGCATGATTATCCACGCGCATTTCACGTCTTGATAATGAAGCCGACATCGTAGTCTTATCTTGTTTTACCCTCGAGACGTCCTTTCTTGATAATTAATCAAGGGTTGTCCTATTTCTTAGAGGACGTAATTAACGTCATAACCTTTATGGTATGACGAACTCTGGGTCCCGACACGAATATCACAATCGACTGACCGAGTTAGGTCGAGCGCACAATAAATTGTCACGCCAGTGACTGGCACGCCTAATTAATAAACCAAATAAACAAGCAAATCAAATAAATATAAACAAACAAAATGATAGATGAAAATCCATCCCCACAATTGGTACTATGATGCAAGCAGAACGCTCGGCCAACTTGGTAAGCACTCCTACGTCCAACCACTGACTCTGCCTAGTGCAAAAATTGGCTCGGATAAAGGATAGCCGGCCCCGTTGGTTTGAGAAGCTCAGAGGAAAGGTGCCAGAGGGATTGGAAAGACAACAAGAGAAGGCCTCCCCTGCCAACTCTTTGGAAGGAGGACGGAAGCCGAACAGAAAGCAAGCACCCCCTAGTGGTGCGAGCAAGGAAAGGAGGGGCTGGGTGATCAGAAAGGAGGAAGCTTAAAGAGCTTCCCCTCCCCCCAAGGATGGCGTCGACAGGTCAGGGACAGGAAGGCGACATGCTCCAGCATGACGAACCCTCTCCTAAACTGACCTCCGACTGTCGAACCCTCTTCCAAACTGGAGTAGCAGGAGTTTCCCTCCTAATGATGTCCGCATCATCATCTTCTAAAGCGCTTTCCATGCTCCACCGAGGTCAACAGCACAACGTTTCACCGAAAGGGAAGAAGGAAAAACCGTCAGGGATAACCTTAAGTGATAAAAGGAAGAGAAGACGCCCCTCGGACCTTTTATATGCCGAAGGGGGAGCTGATCGCCTTAAATGACTCTCCCCTTAAAAACACGCTAAAGGAGCCTTCCCTAAGATGGTTACCTCATTTCCCAACATCCCCCCCAGCGGGACACGCGAAGCGGCAAGTCATTTATGGCGGCATGGAAAAGTGGAAAGGTTCCAGTGCCATGTCAGTTATCTGACAGATCGGCACCCGCGATATCTACAGAGAAAATCGGTGCCTTCCCCAACGAATATGGATACGGTAGTCAAATCACAACAAAAGCGGTAAGAAACAATCAATTCAGCACTTAATATTGCTGCTACTATACTTTCCAAAAAATAAAAAGGACTTACACGGCTACAAAAGAAAAAGAAAGAAAGAGCTTGTACATCAGGCCTCGGGCCCATCTCCAGGCTTGGTAGACAAGGCCCCTTCAGCACCAGATGATCTGCCCCCAGTATTCTTGATGACGGCCGACCCAGGCACTGACCCCACCTGTGTGGGAACTGTCTCGGTCGTGCGCCCTCCCGAGGCTGCTAGAGTTGGCATTCGCTCGGACGAGACCGAGGACTCCCGACTCCCCTCTTCGCTCGATGTATAATGGGAAGAGTCGGTGGAACCCCAGTCCGAGTCATAGCGTTGCCTGAAAGGAAAAATGAGCCCAGTCGCTTGGGCCTCGGCCTCTATGATGGCCCGATTCAAGCCCTGGGAGAAGCCCTTCCGAAGGCCCCGACAGTAGCCCGACTCATAATAGGGGAAGGCAGTCTGCTGAAGAGCCACGTGGTAAGCCTCTGAGCATTTATATTGCTCGAGCGCTTCCACCCCGACCAGCTCCGCCTTCCTCTCAAGCTCGGCTATCCACTATTCTGACTCGGACAGCTTCCTCTCGGCCTCGGTCCGCTCATCCTAGGCCCCCCGGATGCGGCCCCCGAGCACATCCCGCTCAGCCTTCCATTGCTCGCCGCGCTCGATCTGAATTTTGCGCTCCGCCTATAGGAGCTCATTCTTTCGATTGACCATACGACGGGCCTAAGCCAGTTGCTCTACCAACAACCGAGCCTCCACCTGGCTCGACTGCACCTGTGCCCGGAGCGGGGCCACCTCCCGTCGAAGGTCCCCAAGATCGAGGGTCAAACGCTCGAGCTTTCGATCAAGTGAACCACGGGCCCATGAAAGAGTCTCCCGCTCCGACTCCGCCCGAGCGTACGCGTCCACTGCTTCAGCTCCTAGCTGGGCCAAGATCAGGCCGCCTTCTATAAGTTGCTCGAAAAGCGTAGAAGGGGCACCCTTCCGGAGTTTCTCTCGCACGGCTCCTGAAGTTATGGAATGGCACCTCCGGTACAGAGATGCCCGGACGCTGAAGGCACTAGTCGAGACAGGGGAAATCCTCTCAAGAACGGTCAGGATTGGGGCACCTCCCCTAAGCGATCCTGCCTCGGGGGCCCCATCGGTTAGCTCAGGTTGGGCGGCCTCACCGCGTACCTCCCCAGCCTCGGTCGGCTGCGACTAAGTCGCTTCATCCTGCGACCTTCCAGCCTCCACCAGATCGGACCGGACCCCTCCGTCTGGCGCCCCCTCTGTTTCGCTCGGCGCCCCGACACCGGCCACGGCCCCCCCGCCATCCGCTCCCTCTTGCTCCATGGAGAGAGTAGGCAACAGAGGAGCCTCATCGGCCGGGTGGGTGACCTCCGCCTTCCTCGCCCATTTCTTCTCGGCAGACAGAGCCTGCAATGAATACCTTAGCAACTTCGCCACGGGATCCTTGCGCTTAACCCCCCGGTGTTCGGAAGCATCATCCCGGGCAACCCGCTTGCCCTTGTCTCAGGCACAGGAGGAACCCTCCGAAGCTTGAAGATCATTGGGGGCCAGCGTGTCATCCACGTCGATAATCTCCAGCTTGGCTGGCGGTGTCTCATCCTCAGCCGCTCGCCTCAGGTCTGAACGAAGGTGGGCAAATTGTGAGAAGGAAGGCACTCATCTGATAAGAAGAGAACAAGCACCTGATACCCTGACCTGTCGACAGCAGTGCTCGAGAAAGGTACTCCTCGATGTTGGATGGGGTCACCAACTCAGCAATCGCCCGGCGATTCTGTTGAAGGATAGCAGCATCCCTCTCCACCTCTGGGGAGACCTCTGTTTGCTTCGAAGGGATGTTCGGGTGAAAGTTGGGCACCGTCAAAAAATTCTAAACTACACCGATCGCGGACGTGCCCACCCAGAAATATTGGGTCTTCCACCCCTTATGAGAAGAGTCCTTCATGGAAAGGGACACGCAACTCCTCTTTCACTTCGCCTGGATGAAGAAGAAGCCCTTCCCAGCATAAAGGTTCTCCTTCAACTCAAAAAAATAATGGAAGAGGTCCAGCAAGGTATTCACCCCACACTGGCCACAAAGGAAAATGAATGAGAAGATGAGGGTATAAGAATTGGAGACCAGCTGAACAGGAGCTAGCCGGTAGAGCCGAAGCAACTCGGCCACAAAGGAATGGAGGGGCAGGCGAAAGCCACACTTCCAGCCCAAGAGGAAGGAACAAAAGAGGCCGGAACGAGTGGCCAGACTAGAATCATGAGGCTCAGGCGCGAGGAACTGGAATCTCCAAGGCAACCTCCAGTTGCTTCACGTCAGCCTCCCCTAGCTCGCTGCGGAGAGGCTCCGATGGTACCAAGAAAGGCCTTGTGGCCTGTCCTTCCCCCCGCCCCTCGGCCTCAGGATTTTGGTCCGCCATGGAACAGACAAAAGAACTAGAAGAAGAAGGGGAAAGCTCTGGATCAGAAGAACTGGAAGAAGAAGGGGAAAGCTCTGGATCAGAGGACTTTGGAGGAAAAGGAAGTTGATGGATCACTGTCACGGCAATCTCTCTTAGCTCCGTGAAAGCCGCTGTGATTCTCCGCTCCTCCAAACTGCTCCCACGGCGCATGAGCCCCCCTCAAATATAAATGCAATAGAAGGCAAAACCCTAAACCCCGAAGATAAAGGGACGCAAACAACGTGCAATGCTTATAACCCTTAGCTGGAAGCGGCGATGCGTTCTGATCTTCCGTAGAGGGGGCTTCTTGTAATAAATTTCAAAATTATCATCATGACGGGCGTATTTTCAGGGGAAGCCTCATCATGTGGCCCCTACCAGAGAGAAATCTCTACCCAACCAGAGCCACAAAAAGTCCAGCCCAAATGCTACTCGACCGAGCCTAATTTTAGCTTGGGAGTAGGAGGGGGACAAGTGAAGAGGGGAAATCTAACCGCCCGAACGGAGAGGTCAAACAAGGTCTAATTTGACCCAACGAGGTCCAGCTCCCCCAGGCCCACTAAATATAAGCCTAATAACTCACTCGGATCAAGCACTTCCTAGGCGGCCTTCGAGCTGGGAAGTCCGAGCATCAGTTCGATCGGGAGAGCTCCCTCGGAGCCCCGTATTCTTTGCCCAAACCACGCACTCACCGCTCGGGAGACCTCTCCTGGGCCAGTGCCTCATGCTCGGGCCAACTGATGGAAGCTTATCTGTACAGACGTTACGTGTCCCTTAAAAGCTGGGAGCTCAAGGGGATAGGGGAGATCAAGAGTCCGCATGCTATAAAGAGCCCGCAAGGAGGACGTAACCCCCCCTGAAACTCCTCAGCTTATAGGGATCATTCACTCAACGAGCCACTATTTAAGTTGGAAGAGCCCTATTGTGCAGAGGTACTCCAAAAAACCCTGAGCAGGAACCACTTCACCTCTTGGTGGAGAGGAGTCTCACGCTCCCATCTTCCTCCTAACTCCTCTCTTTGCACCATTGCTCTATTATAGTCGCTGACTTAAGCATCGGAGGGTATTCCCCGGGGATCCATCCCTGGGCACCTCTGACTTGTTTCCCGTCTTGCAGTTCATACTTCAAAGATATGTAGTCATCTTCCTCCCTGCTCAGGAGCAGCGCGAGATCGCCCCTCTTCAGATTTCATCATGGGTCTGTCAAAGACAAGAGGTTGACATCATGGTATATGGCTAATCATAGACCGATTGACTAAATCTGTGCATTTCTTACCTATCAAAAGTCGATAGTTTGTGGATATATTAGCAGCTTTGTATATGAAGAAATTGTCAAGCTGCACGGTGTCCCTATCACTTTTATTTCTAATCGAGTTCCTCGCTTCACATCACAATTCTGGAAGGGTCTACAACATTCCTTAGGGACCCGACTCAACTTTAGCACTACTTTTCATCCGCAAATAGATGGTCAAATTGAGAGAACAAATCAGGTAATAGGGCATATGCAATTGATTTTGGTGGGAGTTGGCACGACCACTTGCCTCTAGTTGAATTTGCCTATAATAATAGGTACCAAGCTAGTATCCAAATGATACCATTCGAGGCATTATATGGAAGAAGTTACTACTCACCGATCTACTGGAATAAAGTTGGAGAAAGATAACTTCTAGGCCCTGAACTCATTCGGGATACTACCGAGAAGGTTAAGCTTATTCGAGAGAGACTCCAGATGGCTCAAGATAGACAAAAGTCATATGCTGACAATAGAAGGTGAGACCTGGAATTTCAAGTGGGAGACCATGTGTTTCTCAAGGTTTCTTCGGGTCGAGGTATTCGAAGGTTTGGCATTAAAGGCAAGCTTAATCCGAGATATATTGGCCCTTTTGAAATTCTTGAAAGGGTTGGCGAGGTCGCATATCGGATTGCTTTGCCTCCTCAATTAGCAAGAATCCATTATGTATTTCATGGTTCTATGCTCAAAAGGTACGTCTATGACCCATTCCATGTTATAAGTCATGATGATCTGGTGATTCAAAAGGATATGACATACGAGCAAAAGTCAATCAAAATAATTTATCGAAAAGTACGTCAACTTCGGAACAAAACCATTCCCATGGTAAAAATTTGATGGAATAAAAATACGGACCAAGAGGTGACATGGGAAATGGAAGAAGTTATGCATAAGAGATTCCCGGAACTATTTGATTGTAAGTATACTCTCCATAAAACCCATGCAATGAATTTGGGGACCAAATTCTTTTTAAGCGGGGGAGGGTGTAACACCCTGGAAAATTCTAGGATTTTTTAGGAATTAAATAAAATTATTAAGCATTTAAAAGGCTTAATAGGCTATTTAGTGAATTGTGGGTTAAATAAATAAATTTAAAGGCCCAACTATTAACTAAGGGTTGAGCCCACTTAAATTGGGCTCAAAGACCAATTTCTAAGCCCTTTTGGCCCAAGCCCACTTCTAGAGACGTAATTAGGGCTATTTTCAGATTTAAAATTGATAAATTGGCTAATTAAGGGATAAATAGTAGATAAATAGGAAATTTTGAATTTTTTGGATAAAACGCCAGAAGGCGGTCTATCGCGCGACTGCGTCTTCCAAGAGGCGATCCAGACATGACCGCATTCTGCTTCCGTGAACCGGTGATAGAGAGGCCTAGAAAGCTTGAATTTTTGCTATCTCAATCGCCAAGGATCGAAGTGCTCTGGCATGTAAAACCATCTAGGACTCTTGGGGGATCGAATTGATGCCCTATAGGACTCCTATTTTGACCAAATCCCTCAGCCCTAGGTCATTCCCTATAAATAGGGCCCAGGATCGACCTACGCGAACCCTCATTTTGGTTCGCGTGCTTTGATGGTAAGATGATGTTATTTCATGTTAATCTTTTAAAACTTTTCGTTCCCTTTAGTATTGTCTAACTCCCCTCCAAATTTCATGTTAGGATTTCAAGCCGTTGAGGAGTTAGAGGATCTACAAGGAGTTGTTTCTCTGCATAACGCACAGGAACAAGTGTGTTCATCCAACAAAGACCCTAAGTTTAGAAACCTTAGAAGCGGTAAATTCATATCTAGCCTTTCGAGTTATTTGTTCCTATTTATGTCTTCTAATCACCCTCCAAATCTCATGAATTAAGGTCCAGAGGTTAAGGAGTTAAAAGGTCAAGAAGTTGCTAGTTCCACGCATGATGCACAGGAACGGGAGCGTACTTCCAGTCAGAAATTCGAACTCTAGGAGCAATCTGAGAGGTAGGTTATATCATGATGGCTCAAACAACGTATTAGGAATAGAATCCCCCTATTTTCTTTTGATTCATGCTTTCTACATATCGTATTTCATGTTTTCCCATGACTGCGCAATAGCCCTTTTGTTCATGCTGTCCATAACATCTTAACTAGAAAAGATAAGAACTGTGATTAAATCCATGCCTTCCTATGCTTTAGAATCATGCTATCATGTTTTAGCCCAGTTTTTCATGCGTTTTGCGTCATTAATTTGCCCTAGAATAGGCCTTGCATGCACTGTTTACCTTCTGTCTGTTGCAGACATAAGGCAGTCCATCAGAGACCGCTGCTGTCAAGAGACGATCCCAGATAGACCGCTACATTAAAAAGGCGGTTCTCACTAGACCGCGTTATGTCTTCCGTTAACTCTAAACAGAATGCAGATCAACCCTTATAAGTATATGCTAAGCCTAAGTAATTAGACCCTATTCCTAGTTATGTCATTATATTCATGATTTTGGTTATATAATGCATCAATTATGGTAGATTTTATGCCCTCCATGTTTTAGAAACTTATTTTAATCTTATGTTAATTTCATGCCAAAATCATATAGTCTTGTAATAAAGATACTTTTCTTATGTTTTGTGGAAATCATTATGTTAGTATTTTGAATGATGTTTCCACACGTTTCACTCTCACCTCCAGTCTTTCTTAAGTACATAGCGCGTATTCTGGTACGTTGCTATTAGTTACACACGCACTTGCTAGGAAAACACTCTTGGACTTGTGATCCTCTCCGCCGGATATTCCTTCTGCCGGACTAGGTGATCATGTTTCAAGGCCACCGTAAGTCTCCGCGAGCCTGGGATTCCCACTCGGACGCCGAGCTGGTTGTACCCTAAAAAGCCCAATGGTCTAGAAAGCACCTTGTGAAACTCACATTTTCTGTGAACTGCCATGAACGCGGCCTTCAGGCGACCGCTATTTCATGAAGGCGGTTCTAGTGTGACCGCATCCTGCCTGCAGTTTCACTGCGTCGACCTATTCCTTCTTCATGTGTCGACTCATCCTTAAGGCGGTCTTGACCCGACCGTTACTTCAAGAAAACGGTCTTCACTTGACCACGTTCTCCCAAATGGTGTATAACCCGGGGTTTGACCCAAGGGTTGTGTCTACTCTGTTCCTAGATGGTCCTCTGATTATCTAGAGCCCAACATCTCATACATTAATTTATTAATAAACTGTGGAAATAAATGAATGTACCGTGATGTTGCCGGATTTCTCCCATAGCATGACCTTATTCTTAATTCATTATTGAACTCATATGATTCATATTTGGTGCATTCTTATCTTGATATTTGTTATCATGGAACTTATTATTTAAACTTGTTATTATTGGCCAAACTTTATATTTCTCGTGGAAGTAACTTGATTTATAACTTGAAGATGTAAGAGCGGGCACAGACAGTGTCCAAGGGCTCCACACTAGTCCCCTCATCGGATGGCTAGAAACATACTGTAAACCATGGGGTATGATGAACACTGGCGTCGCATTACACTGGGAGTACTTTTTTTATAAACGGGTGAAATCCACGAGACTCATCATGAAATTATGCATCCTTGTTACATGACTTTTTAGAACACAGCCTTTTCAAGGTTATGAAAAGTACATTCTCGATACATGCCGGTACATTCTCGTTAATGAAAGGCCAAACTTACATTCATGCTATAGTCTTACTTAATCATGCTCTTGTATTTGATATCTCATGTCTCTACATCCATCCTGATACTTGTGGTTACTTTGGTTTATGTCACATGTTTTAATCGTATTTCCGTTATCTTACCATCTAGAGCTAAAATGTTACTTACGTAAATATTGCCTTCCTGTTAATGCGAAGATACCTACAGTGCGAGTGCGCTCATTCCCTACTTTTCCAATCTTTTTCAGGAAACTCTAGTGGATCGGATTCAGATTACTCGAGTGACGGATCCGAGGGCGAGAGCAAGTGAAGCTCAAGAGAAGCCCTAGATAGTTTAAGAGTCATGAGTCATATTGTAATTAGATGCCTTCACTGTAATAGGTAGTGAAGTTGATCATGTTATGTAATTTTCTTTTTCTTGAGTCTAGAGTTAAAAAGAGTCAAGTCAAGTGTCTTGTAAACTTTGATTATTGTGATTTAATAAAGTTGGAATTTTGAGTACATTATCTTGTGTTCACTTTTCTATGTGTGAATGTTTAGCGCTCTGATTATCTTGCTAGCTTGAGGCGTATTATCAGTTGTTCACATTCCCGACCTAATTCTGTTGCATATCTCGGGGCGTGACAATAAGCTCTCATTTGATGAACTTTGAATAATCATGAAATCCCATGAACATTCCAAAGTAAATGGCAACTTTCTTGGCAAATAATCACAGTGAAAATTTGGGAGCTCCACCTATAATGCGAGAATCTCGACATGAGAGGGCTTCTTCAATGATAACTCCCTTAGCATGTGACCAATATCAACGTATGGGAGTTGGACCTTCGGCATCGGAAGATTTATAATGCTCAGGGCTCTTGGAATATTCTTCTTACATGCGCATGGTAACATGGGCACCTATCGCTTGCACAGAAGTAGAGATGCAGTAGGCATGACATTGAAGACTTCTAGTAAGGGGTGCCCTAACCCACCCTTGAGGATAAATTTCATAATCTCCTTGGTAGTAGAATGTGTCATTACAATGCTGGAGGAGAACCCCTTCTCTTTGCTAGGTACTTGCACCATGATAGAACAAGGGGTAATGAGAGCTTCAAAAATATCTTTCCCAATGAGCAATAGAACTTGGATCGTCCTGGCCTTTGGTCAGCATGGTAACAAAAATTGAGAATTCTCCTTGGTGTGAATTAGCGGGGACTTGGTTTTTTCAAAAATGTCCGGTACGAGGACGCGAATCGGCATTTGGCAAATAAAATCCTTAATCTTGAATGGCATAGCTGTGACCAAACTCTTCTCGCCTAGTTCTTGAGAGTCGTCTTTTGTACATATATTTATAAATGTACACCCGCTCCGAGGAGAGGTGAAAGAAGGTGAGATGGAAGCGGTAGGCTCAGTGGATGATGACGGTTCAATGGAAGGTGTTGTTGGGATGTTGACGGATGGAGGTTCAAACACGGTGAGCTTTACCCCTTGCTCGGAAGCAGATGGGGTTGACTTGAATGTGGAGATGGGTGGACCCTGCTTAGACTCAGTCATGGGTTTGGGTGAAGGGTCAAGTAGAGGGTTAGGTACGATTGGCTTTGGGATAGCAAGGATAGTGGAGAGTTTAAGTAAATGGTGATAGAGGGCTATTTGAAAGGGAAGAGTTAGTGGAAAGCAAAGGCTTGGTAGAGGTCGATGGTATGGTGGTTTAGAGGGTGAATGATGGTAGGCTTGGTACAGGTAAACCTCCTAAATTTGTCTGGTCGAGGAGAAGGTTTTGATAGTGAAAAGTCAAGGGGGAAAGGTTGCGCGGAGGGTTGTTGGTGCATTGATGTGCGTTGTTGAAGTATCGACCCATTGTCAAAGCACCAGGTGGTTCGAAAATAGGGGTTATGGTGGTGGCAACTGTTAGGTCCCAAGGGTGCAATCGGATCTAGAAGGGGGGTTGAATAGATCCTATCAAAACTTTTCCCAATTAAAAACTTAGCTAAATAAAACATAAACCACTGCTATAATACAAAAAAAAACACTTAACCTCAGTGCACAGTGGATTTAACAAGAGTAGTTCAAAGACTGGACCATAACACACTTTGCAGACTGATGAGGTCAACGCGCTGGTTCGATGAGGTCGACGCACCTTCAAAGAGACACAGCTAACAGGGTAACTGAGGTTGACGCACCCACACAGTGGGGTCGACGTAGGCTCAGAGCTAGTTCAGAAGTTAGGGAAATCTACTGCACTAGAATGCAGGGATCTCATCAAAGTCCAACTGGATGGACGAGCCGAATAATCGTGTGTGTGCTTTTGTGATCAACTAGAATTTCATAGATTAAAATTGGCACACGAACCTGTGAATGGGGATAGAGAACATGGAGCAATCACACAAGTCACAACCCATAACACAGGGATTTTTAAGGTGGTTCAATCTGCAACCCACAGACCAACATCCACCCCTCACCAAACCGGTGAGGCTTTACCACACGCTACAATCGCAGCACCACACGGGGACGGTGCCCCCCCCCTCCCCGCCCACACACACACATGAGGAGCAAACTCCTCATGAAGATGAAGTCCTCAACACACACGGGGACGAACCCCCCCCCCCCCCACACACACACAAACAAGGAAAAGAAACAAGCTACAAGTGCAGCAAAAACACGGGGACAAGCCCCAAAACACGCACGGCTGTCACACAGCCTAAGACCCCCTCCGATCTCTAAACAGAGCATCGGACACACTGCTGTAAGCACAGCAAAACACACGATTATAGATGCGAGGTTACAAAGAAGAACAAGAATCAAAATAGGAAAGAAAAACATTGTGGCTTTAGACCAAAGTCTGGAAGCTCTATCAACAGATCTGAACACTAGTTAGATCTGGGCTCTTCCTCTTCAGATGCTGGCTGGCTGCAACTCGGGCTACTTTCCTTTCTCTCCTTCCTTTCCTCTTTCTCTTCCTCTCTTTACAGCACAGGTCCAGGTTGGACTAGAGCTGGGATGCACACACTCCCTTTTTCTTTCTCAGAGATTTCATACTTGAATGCTCAAGGGACATGGCTCTCTTCAAGGCAGCAACAGCTTCTTCATCAGAAGCTTCATATATAGAGAGAGCTGGGTAGAAATAATTCCCTCCAGAATCCTACGATCTGATTGGCTGGAATATAAAAGGTTTGTTTGAACACTGACCTCTTTTTGATTGGACCACCATATCTGATGGCAGGGGTAAGTCAAATTTCCCAAGCTAAAATCTGATTGGTCCAGCAGAGACACATAAGTTTTCCTCTTAGATCCTTCAATTTGATTGGCTGGAGTATATAAGTGAGGTTTGACCAATAGTGCCTACAGCATCTTAATTTTCATGGGCTGGCTTGCAGAGAGGACACCCTTCTATCCTAGAAGATTTTTTTCAAACACAAATCTTGTTGGCTGACTCCAAGAGAAAGGACTGCAGAGAAGGAGTCTTTTCCCTAGATGGTGTACTGACAGATACTTTGTCCAAAAGGTTGCTCTGGTCACTTATGATGACAGGGACAGTGGGCAGTCCTAGAAACCTCCTGCAGACCTTAAAAGAGGTGTATTTGGAGGTTTATGTCTGCATTTTATATTCTCTAGATGAGCTTCAAAAACTCTGCATGTTTAACATATAAGGCTTGAAGAACTACCAGTGCGTCGACACAGCAAGTCTAACGCATCGACGCATCCTTTAGAAGATTCGTTTATAACACTTTCAGGAGGGTCATTGTGGACGCACTTTTTATTAAGATCTTTGGTTATTCATTTATTGGGTTTATTGAGTGCGTGGGCGTGCCAGTCACCAAGTGACGATTTATTCGGGCTTCATGGAAGCCCATGGTGTGCGCAATCTGACTAATCAGACAATTGTGTAGTTCGAGTCTGGACCGAAACCCGCCGTGCCGTAAAGGCCACGGCGTTATTTACATCCCCCGTACGGGGGAACACCCTTGATTGATTGCCGGGAATAAGGGCCCTACGGCCTAAAATTCATGGTAACAAAGCGAGAGTAAAGATCTCGGATCACGTTTAAACAAACCCACATTGGGGCATAAAATGTTCATAGATATGTATATGTTGGTCACTCACGGACCATTTTGTGTTAGGACGGAAGTCCGCATTAGTAGCATCGAAGATGACGATAAACCGTATGGATGTCTGCCGTAGGTACGGCAAGCTTAATGTCGATGCGGGATCGGATCCCAGTAGAAGTGGGTCAAGCTGATGAACTACTGGTCCAAGATGTGCCCGGATCATGACCATGTCGGGGGTTCCGAGGTCCATGTCCGATACCATGGGGCATCATTGCTTTTCTCTTCACGCATAGTCCGGGGGAGCGAATTGTTAAGTGTGAAGCCCGAACTCGCCAACATACGCCCTCGCACGTGGAACAAAAATTTGATTATAACAAGGGCTGCTTTTGATTATTGGCTTCATATTCCTTTCTTTGTTTGGTTAATTATAATTTTTTTGGAAGGCACGTCGATTTAGGTGCAACAAAGGGGCGCGTCGATTTTGGTGCAAAGAGAGAGGGGGGTGCCGATTTTGGTGCAAAGAGAGAGGGGCGCGCCGGTTTTGGTGCAAAGAGAGAGGGGAGCGCCGATTTCGGTGTAAAGAAAGGGGTGCGCCGATTTTGGTGCAAAGAGAGGGAGAGGTGTTTTGGTGAGAAGGTTTAATCCGGCACGCAGGGGCGCGCCGATTTGGAGCCAAAGCTGGTAAAACAATTTATGAGTGTGGGGCTAAAGCGGCGCGGGGGGGTACCGCATCGGATAAGTGCTCGCCGGATTAGCAGCGCGTCGGATTAGGCTATTTTATGCTTTTCAAAGGCTTGCAGGCTTGCAGATGGTTAAGTTGTTTGTTCACTTAGCAAAAATAGGCAGATTGGAAGGTTTCAAAGTGTTTTATTTGTCTGTTAAGATCAAAGTTCAGATGGTTTGTTCAAAGGGGT
The DNA here is from genome assembly GCA_022559845.1 of Amorphophallus konjac. Classification (NCBI taxonomy): domain Eukaryota; kingdom Viridiplantae; phylum Streptophyta; class Magnoliopsida; order Alismatales; family Araceae; genus Amorphophallus; species Amorphophallus konjac. The sequence continues at coordinate 68,902 of JAHNEJ010002453.1, read as the reverse complement.
TTAGAAACTCCAAAGCTCAGCTCATGCTCTGAAGGAACTCAGTTCGTTCTTGTTGTTCATGCTCCTGACAAAAATTGGGCAGCACCTCCCCCGGACTGAGGTTTGCTGGGGCGAATGGGGGATCGTCAAACGGAATACTCTGAGACGACCTCCAATATTCAGAGTGGCCTAACGGCAGTTCGGTGTCCCATAGTCGAACGCAGAAGCCCCGAGGACCAGCCTTCAAGGGGTTCAAACAGTTCATGGGTTGTAGCTGTGTGAGAGCTCCGACGGGGCAGATGTTCGCCATGGGATGGCCATGAATGTTCATTCTCATACGGTTACTTCAAAGACCATGCTATAGAGGAGCAGGCTTTGAATCACCTTAGGTGAGTAGAAGACAGAGAGAAGAGGGGGAGCGATGGCTAATGAAAATAAATCACTGTGTTTTTCAACTACTCTCTGTTTATTCATCCACCAAAAAGGAGAAATTAAAATACAAGGGAGTTCATTCCGAAGGGAAGGGTAAATACATTGAAGGGGAAGAAGGGAAATACACTAAAAGGGGAAGAAGGAGATACACCGGTGGGGGAGAGGGAACGGAGCACAAGCTCCTCCCCCTCCGAACCCACCTTTCCTCTCTCACCCACTCTCTCTTTTTCTTCACCTTGCAGGCGCAGAGGGATCGAGCCTCTTCTTCTCTTCGGATGCCGGAGATAGCCCCTCCTCTCCCCGAACTCTTCTCACCAAACTCCCCTCCTTCAGCTCTTCGTCTCGTTATATATATCAATGGGAGGTGAAGGAGGAAGAGAGCACAAGCTCCATCTCCTCCGGCTCACCTCTGTCGCCTCTTTTCTCGTGTCCGAAGTCGTTGAGTAGCCTACCGAGATAGCCGTTGATAGAGTAGGGATGGTGCAGTCCCAGGATTGGCCGACGGCGACTGGTGGAGATGTGATGGCTGGTGCGGAGCTTGAAGCCTTCCATTCCTGGGAGCAGGAAGAGCTCAGGCGGTTGCACGTTGGTCAGGAGCAGGTTGCTCACCCACTTTAGGTAAGTTCCTTCTGTTTACATCCGAAAACAGGGGATCAGATGTAGGATGGGATGCCTCTGAGGTAAAACGGTGCGGGGTTGTGTGCGCCGGAATAGCAGTATTGGAAGGGCGCGTCGGTTTTTGTGGCGAATGGGGGGGGGGGCGCCGATTTTGGTGGCCAATGGGGGCGCGCCGGTTTTGGTGGCCAATAGGGGGCGCACCGGTTTTGGTGGCCAATGGGGTCTTTTCCTAGCTTAGCGGTGATTCGGAGGGACGTCTGCCCCTTGGTAGTACTTCAGCTATAATGAGTCTCCTCCCAGATGTTTAATTCGAAGCCTTCGAGCCTCGGTTTAGGACTTTGAGTGATTTTCGACGTGTGCCGACCATGTGTTTGCCTTCCCGAGTTTCTTCTGATTCGGCCTTCGGCAATGCCGACTGGAGAGCTGGGGCCACCACTTTTGCCCGAAGGACTTCTCGTTGGGTGGCGAAGTCTCGGGTATATATATTCGTCGTGCTTGGAGGAGGTATGGGGTTTGTTCGGCCTTTCTGTCTTCGACTTGCTCTCGGGATGTCGAGATGTCTGTGCCGCAGGAACGTTCCTTTTCTTCTCTTCTTTTTTGACGTCCACAGTCATTGCGTTGATGCCCTGAAAGGATAGGGTCGATGCATCTGAAGAAGGCATGCTTGAACCAGCTTCTGGAAGACCTCCTTGCGTTGACACCCTGAAGAAGTAGGGTCGGCGCATCCTACATTGTTAGCCTGTCAGCCTATTGTTGAAGATCGTGAGGTCGACGCAGCATAATGCCTGCATCAACGCAGCTATGAAGACTTGCTTAAAGGCTTGCTAGAGGTTCTTGTGGAGTCGATGCCACTTTCAGGGTGCGTCGATGCATCTATTTAGAGATGTGTTTATAACGCTCTCTAGAAGAGCCTTGCGTCGACGCCCTGAGTTGATGGGGTCGACGCAGCCTTCTTGCACTTGTAGTTCCCAACTTCTTCAGCCAACCCTTTCTTGGTTTCTGTGCATCCAAATTAATAATTTTTACACTTGGGAGATTGAACTAAAGTCTTGATCTGCCAATGCAACTTTTACAAACAACCTTGCTTGATTTTCACTTAAGCTTAGCAACTGAATTTCAGTAAATAGAAAACTCTTGGCTATGGATCTTCATTGATTCATTCCCTTGGCTTTGCACTACTATTTGTTGGCCTTGTTCATACCCTTTTGATCAATGAATCATATCTCATGACACCATTGCACTTGCCAACGCTGAATTTGACCTGAACTGCATACATGTTGACATCATCAAATGCATATGGGACTCATCAATGGCTCATAAGCAGACATCATCAAAACCATGGAATCATGCGTGTACAACACATGCACAATATTCTCCCCCTTTTTGATGATGACAACTATGTGTCATTATGAGTTCATTATGAGTCTTCTCTTAAAGAAATATAAGAAAGAAATAGGCAATTATGACTCATCAAAAACTTCTCCCCCTTTGCCATCAGCAAAGAGGACATATATAAAAGCCAATTTCAAAGTTAAAATATGAGCAAATGGAGTAGCATGAGATCAAAAGTTTAAAAGTGATTTCCACTCAGCAGGCAATAGAGACAAATAGTATGAGAGGTAGCACATCAAGTATCAAGACATAATATGCTACTATGAGTCATTATGATGTTACATGCTATGAGTTCTGGAGCACATGGCGGGATAAAGATTTAAATGCAAAACTCAAGCAAGCGAGGAGATAGCCAGGTATGCATTCGACAGTGATGCAGAAGGAAAGAACCAGCTGGTTGGGTCCAAATGCAAGATCAGATTGTTAGGTCCCTTCTTATTGTTGGGTCCCTTGGCTTGGCATAAATAGACCACACAAATTAGAATCGAATGCCATGAAGTCACAGAAAAGCATCATAGTCTGAAGCATGAGAGGCATGTGCAGAAATGTCCAAGATTAGATGAAGCATGTTAGGGATATACAAGATACTTGGACATAGTTAAGAAGATGCAACTAGAGATCAGTTCGACAGCCATTGAACTGATTTGGTTTTCGGGGTTTTCAAATTTATTAGTTCTTCTAGTTTTCATATTTTTAATGTTTTCTATGCAATGCATGGAGGTGGGAAATGCAATCTAACCAATGAATTGTCCTAATAGGAAATGGCTGAGAGATTTCAGACTAAAGCAAGAGTTCACAAATGCAGAGTTATAGATTTTTCAGAATTTTCAATTATAGAATTCCAATGATAAAGCCCTTATCTTCAGATTGGTTTAAATCTGATGAATTCTGAGTTTCTCAAATAAAAGCATTTAAAAACTTTTGCATTCAAAATTAATAGAAATGAACCAATATTGCATATAGAGAACAAGTTAACCTCCTTTCATCCTACTCATTCAATTCCATTAGCCCCCTTGAAGGAAACAACAGTAAGTATTGAGGTTTAACACTTAAAGTTTCTGATTTTATCCATGGGGGCTATCATTTTCAGATTTTTCTCTTGATACCAATTGTTACTATTTTTCATCAAGAGCATTTAGGTGGGGCATGCACCTTTTGACATGAGGATGCACGTTGATCAGACGCCAGCATCCCCAGTTACTCAGTGTAGCTTACCATTCTGCTTCAATTAGAACAGTGGTAGCAAGACACTTCATGACCTTGTCCACTCCACTTCATTGATGAAGGGACTCAATTTCTCAGTGAAACAATTGCCATTGCTCTACCTTTGGGCACTGAACTCAGTACACACCTTTTTACGTAATGATATACATTTATCAGACGCCAATATCCCCAGTTACTCAGTATGACTAAAGTTCATTGCTTTTAATAAGTGTAGCCCTTTTTGGAGTTTTCATATTTAATTGATGTTTAGAAACAATACTATAATGAAGTTCCTCAATCAAAGATGTCTTTGTACTTAAAATATACTTTCAGATTTAAGAAGGCATAACATGACAGAACATGAAAAACTGGTTAAGGTCTATTAAGTTTGAATACAGAAATTTCAAGACCAGTTAACTTTTAAACTTCAGAAGTCATTAAATTTAAACCAGCAGTTTTCATGTTTTAGGCAATCATAGAACTCCATAAAAGAAGATTACTCTTTTAAGGTTCACTCTGATAAATGAATTTAGCAATAGGTAGGAATACTCACAAGAGTTCAAAGCAGTTCAAGGAATTTGGTGTATCAATGAGATTAAGATTTCAAGGTATTTCAGACCCAAGATGGAACACAACAAATTATAAGAATGATGCAAAGGCTGATGAGTATGTAGAATACACTTGGGTAGATGAAAAGAAATAGACACTGAACACTCCCCCTGAGTATGTGCAGTGAGCTCAGATGTTGTAACCAAGGTGAGCACTGATTAATCCAAGGATTAGGATTGAAAGAACTGAACGAATTATCAGATAGCCTGATGCGTCGACGTAGATATGTCAGGGGGTCGACGTAGAGGGCTCAAACAGAAGGCATGCACGTGGAAGAAACAACTGCTGGCTCGATGCTGCAAGTCTTGTGCGTCGACGCAGTCTGGCAGTCAGCACACAGAGTTTTCAAACAGAGCAATTTCTCTAATCAAATTAAGCTCCCTCTGAGAATATGCAATCAATCCATAAATCAACGAGGTATGCAGGGATGCAGCCTAGACTTTTATGATGACTCCCGCTTAACTTATGCATGGGCTTCAAGAATGCCTTCAAGAGCATCAACAAGAGGGTATGCAGCCTATGTCTTAGGTGAACACTAGACCCATGGCACTGGGCGGAGAACTTGATCCGAAGATCACCTCACGCGTAGAGATAGTTTTCAAATGGAGTTAATCCAACATTCCACAACTCACTATTCTATATACTAAGGGTTCATGTCATGATATTGCATTGAGAGTGTAAGACATGCTAGTCATGAAGTGTTGGGTCCCTTAATCATGAAATGCATGAAAGTGCATGAGACCACAAGATGATGCTCAACGTCCACAACACATGCAAGCTAAGTTGAAGTGCAGACTCTCAGACTCCCCCTTGTTGGGACGGTGCGATGGATATAGAGGGGGGTGAATGTATCCCCTTCCTAAAATATTGCCCAAATTAAAAATAATAACCTACTGCTAGATACAATTGCGGAATAAGAACTATAGAGCCCAATTAAACATTTGATCGACCAGATGAACTGCTAACTATACTAGTGGAACCTGATGAAGTCTAATGCTGAAGACAGAACAATGCAAACCAAACTCACTTAGCAAAATATGTAATGCTCAAGGTCACTACAGATAGAAACAAGAATGTTCATACAACCTGTGAAGTAGATAGAAGACAAGGATCAAACGCACAAATCAAACAAACTACTGCACTGTAGATTTTTTAGGTGGTTCGGTCCACAGACCTACGTCCACCCCTCACTCCAAACCGGAGTGAGGCTTCCACTAGCACAAGCTAGAACCGCAGACTCACTCTGCAACAAGTGCTGCCAAACAGCTTGATCAGGGGAACAACCTCCCCTCTTCCTCCCAACCGGAGGGAACCACTAGTGACACCCAGTCACTAGCAAACCAGAGACCGAAGTCTCTCTTCCTCCAGACCAGGAGGGAACACCTGGACTTGCAACCCACAAGACCAGAACCGGAGACAAATCTCCCTTCCTCCAACCCGGAGGGAAACCCACAAGTGACTCCCAGCCACTTGCAAACCAGAGGTCACGGACCTCTATTCCTTCACACCAGAGGGAACCACTAGAGACTACCCACTCACTAGCAAACCAGAGAACAAGTCTCCCTTCTCCTGAGACCACAGGAGGAACCCCGATCCCAAACAAGGGAATCGGAAGAACAAGGTGAATAGATGGAAGGAACAAAATAAAAGCAAACACAAGGAAAAAACACAGCAACGTAAAGCTGGAAATGAGACACACAAAGTAGCTCTCGCAGGAGCAAAACTGGTTTGGATTTGATCCAAAGCCAGACAGACGAATCATCAATGAAGGCTTCTTTCTTTTTCTCCACAAACTCTCTCTCTCTCTTCTTCTTCTCAGTATCAGGCTCACACTATTCTTCTTCTTCTTCACTCTCGATCTCAATCTATTTTTCTTTTTCTTCTTCTGCTTTCAGCCTCTCTGCTGCTGCTCTCTCCTTTTTCTTCTTCTGCCTTTTTCTGCTCTCTGCCACTACTTCGATCACTCTTCCTTGATCTTGATCGGTCTTCTTCTTGTGGAAGAAGCTCTATATTTATACCAGCCGCAGCTAGGGCATGTGTAGGGCTTGTGCCCTCTTGTCCTCGAACCACGTGCCAGGTGCCAACCTCGGATCACGTGCCCGGCCATCTTTCTTCTCGAAGTGTATACCTGTGATACTGTCACGCCCCGAGCGCGGAAGATACCCGGAGACGCGTGACGAGTTTATATCGATCATGTCAATCAGAGTATTAGTGTATTCGACACCAAATCAGAGATGCGCAAGAGTAAAGATAACACAATCCTTTATTCAATCACAACCTCAAAAGTACTTCTATTACAATTCACTTAATGAAAGTGCTAAGACCCAATAAAAGGAAAAGTACAATGGTTGACTTAAGAAATTTGAAAGATAAGACTAGTAGACGCTTGAATAGACGGAGAGCTCTACTCTCTTCACTCTTGACCTTCCCTGTCCGATTGAGTCTCGTCGTCGGACTTACCAGAAAAGTAGGGAAACACTGAGTGAGCGAACGCTCAGTAGGAAATTATATCTCAAGAACTAGCAATGGGTTTAAGTAATTACAATTTTTCACATGTAAATGAAATATGCATGTAGAAATAACTGAGCAAGTGAAATAAAACTAACAATAGAATAACACGTCGTGCAAAACTTCCAAGCGAGTCTTAACAAGAGATATTCATGAGAGACTTTATAGATTATTGGCTATTTCACGCAAGTACTTTGCCCGTGTCGGGCCATGCTAGTAAAGTCACGCAAGTCAAGTCACGCACGCAAGAAAGAGAGAGTGTGTGTGGAATGCCAAAGATCAGAAGAAAAGGTACTTCAGTGCAATACTAGACACCGTGATCATTACAACTCCCATGGGCACTAGTACTTTTGGGTGCTCCTCCCAGGATCAGATCGGGCCCTTATATGCACAACATTAAAAATAGATCTAGGCATCCACTTTATAGTATAGCCAATATGGAATTTCAAGAAAAAGCTTGTGGATATTCAAGATAGAGTAGAGTTCAAAATTGAACTTGATGTATAAGGATGATAATAACGCTAAAAACACGAGTATCGATAAAATTGGGTGGAGTTGGTTCCCTAATTGGGTACCATGACAATTAAGTGTCCATATACAGATGGTCATGTCATTTGATATAGAATTGAGGTCCACAAGAACATCATAATAATGGCATGATGTCCACATCCCATTAAGAATATTCTCATGATATCCACATAGCATGTCACGCCCCGAGCGCGGAAGATACCCGGAGATACGCGACGTGTCTATATCAATCATGTCAATCAGAGTGGTCGTGTATTCGACACAAAGACAGAGATGCGCAAAATAGCAAGATAACCCAATCCTTTATTTCATAATGGATAGACTATTACAAATCCAATACTCTGTTAAATAAAAAGGAAAAGAATACATAGTCGACTCAAGAAACTATGGAAAAGACTAGACGACACTTGTAGAAGCTCTATCACTTTCACTCTTGACCATTCCCATCCGATTGACTTCCATCGTCGTCGGACTTACCTGAAAAGTAAAAAGGGACAAACGGGATGAGCGAACGCTCAGTAGGAAATTATATCTCAAGTACTAGCAAGTGGTTTAAGTAATTACATTTTCATGGATGCAATAAAGCTATGCATGCTCGCATGAAACGACAAGATAGAGAGAATGTAATATCAAAGAAATAAGATGAACTTTCATGAACAAGATACAAGTTATTCAAGATATTCAAGCAAGTACCATTATCGAGTCATGTCAAGAACTTTGGCTATCATGTATCAAGCAAGTAAATTACCCTTTTTCGGGCCACGCATTTCATGTAAAGTCAAGTACGATTCAAGTACAAGATGTGTGTGGAATGTCCAATCAAGCAAGTCAAGTACTCGGTATAATGCCAGATACCTTATCATTTTAACTCCCATGGGCACAAGTACTTTCGGGTGCTCCTCCCAGGACCAGATCGGGCCCTATATGCGCAGGCATTTATCATGTGTTTTGACATCCACTCTTGTTTATATAGCCAATATAGAATTTCAATAATCAAGCTTGTAGATACGTATGACAACTTTGATAGAATAGAGTCCAAAATATGACAAAGGACATAGAATGGCGATAATAACGGTATAATCACGATGTCGGTAAAACTAGGTAGATTATGGTTCCTTTAACTTAGGTACCATGACAAATCAATATGGACATTCTTTATATAGAATTGAGGTCCACATGAACAGTATATCAAAGGTAAGATACCCTCATTCTTATCATAGAATTGAGGTTTACAAGAACGACATGATATGGCATGATATCATCATCCCATTAAGAATTTCTTATGATATACTCTTTGTATAATCATAAGGGCCGGTATACCATGTTTTCTTTAGATTGACATGGCAAAAACTGTGTAATGGGTTTTTAGGGTACAACCAGCTCAGTCGGCCTTGAGGGAATCCAAGGCTACGAGGAGTCTTACGGAGGTCTCTATGACTAACTTGCTAGTCCAAAGGAACGGAATGTCCAATGGAGAGCTTGTATGTCAATGAGAGTTGAGTGTGATCGATAAATCAACATGAAACGTGGGACTATACTCACGGAGTGGAGAATAGTGCCGATATATATATATATATATATGTATAATTTATAAACCACCGGTTAGCAAATCAGAGGAAAAATCAGTTTACAGTAAAATAACGACTTAGGTCAAGTCGTGTCTCAAGTAATTAACGCCTAACTGAAGGGCGTTTACATATATTGCCAATTTGCAGAATTTCCATTATTTCATTAATTTATCAAAAACACGCCTTTACTGGGGGCGTTTCTTAAAAGTTGACGACTGCAGGGGCAGGCGTCTCATCATTTACATATTCGACAGGATATAATTATTCTCAGAAATTTATCAAAAACGCGCCCTTGGAAGGGGCGTTACTTTCTAATTCCATTTTACAGAATATGTGAATTTCAGGTTTTTAACAGATACACGCCCTAGGAAGGGGCGTTACTTTTAATATTCACGCCTTGTACTGGGGCGTTAGAATATGGAAAACGACTTTGTCCAAGTCGTGAATTTCAAGGGATTTACGATATTTTAATAAATAATATTTCGAGAGACAGGAGACATGTCATGGCAGTAAGATTTAACAGGAATTCACAGAGTCATGCAAGATATTAAAAATCAATATTTCATATGTATTGTAATTTTTAAACAGGATCAATTATTAACCACATGCGATTCTTATGAAATTAACGCCTGCGTAGAGGGCGTCAAATATTAAATTGACGACCACTAGCATGGTCGTTTCTTTTAAATTAGCGCCCTAATCAAGGGCGTTTCTTTCAAAATTTTGCAGAAAACGTAATAAAACCTTATAAACAGTATGCATGCCATGCTCATATACGTATGTATAGATATCTTGCATTAATTCTTATTTGGGCTACAATAACTTGAGAAAATCCTACCTTATGGTTTGATAATACTGATACTCTGTTTGGAACCTTCGTGGATGAAGAACCTTCGTTCTTCAGGAAGATATTGCCACAGCTACCTGTAAAGGAAGAGAAGATATCAATCTTCTTTACCTGCGTAACCTGAAGGCAAGGGAAAAAGAAGAACTTTACCTATTCTTCGGCAACGATGGTGATGAAGACGATGATGATGAAGACCCTTTGTCTTCAAACACTAGAAGCAGCCACCTATAGCAAAGACGATGAAGGATGGTTAAAACCTCCTCATGTGTTTATCAAAAGCAAGGAAAGGAAGAAGAACTGTTTGTTCTTCACGTACCTAGCAGCAGACGTTCGATCAAATGGGTTTTAGGGTTCGATCGAACATGTTATTTATAGGATTTTGAAGTCCTAACAAGAGTAGGGTTTGATTGAGGTAATATATCCTTAATAGAGTCCTTACTCTAATAGACACTTACTAGATTAGGTTAATCTTTCCTTGGATAAGTTCTGGGTTCGATCGGTTCACGAACTGAATTAACGCCTTAGGTCAGGGCGTGTATTCTTGAATTAACGCCTTGCATAAGGGCGTTTCTTAAAAAGCGCCTTGAAAAAGGGCGTTTCGTGTTTTAAAACACGCCCAAGATAGAGGCGTTTCTTTTACTTACCCATTTGGTCGCGTGAGAACTGACGACCGTAGGTGTGGGCGTCCTTTCTTTATTCACGCCATTGGTAGAGGCGTTTCTTTATAAATTAACGCCTTAATAACAGGCGTTATTTTTAATTTGTTTTATTTCATCCAATTAACCCTATTCCTTTTATATATATTACTTCTGTAATATATATGTTTTAATTCATTTCAATTATTCATTTATTAGGGTTGCTACACCCTCCCCCACTTAAAAGAATTTGGTCCCCAAATTCAATATATATATAATTATACACGCGGAGAGTGTAGGACATATACCTCTTAGAATAACTCGGGAAATCGTTTCTTCATAGATTCCTCGGTCTCCCATGTCGCTTCGCGTTCAGGATTCTTATTCCATTGCACCTTGAGCATGGGAATAACCTTATTCCTTAGAGCTCGTATTTCTCGATCTAATATCTTCAAGGGCCTTTGTTCATATGTGAGATCTTTCTGGATCACCAGATCTCCATGCTCAATAATATGTGACGGATCGTGCACATACTTCTTCAACATAGATATGTGAAATACATTGTGTACCTCGGACAACTGAGGAGGCAACGCGATGCGATAAGCAACCTCGCCAACTCTTTCGAGTACCTCAAATGGTCCGATGAATCTTGGCGTAAGCTTGCCCTTAACACCAAATCTTCGTATGCCACGTCCAGGGGATATTTTAAGAAATACATGATCTCCAACCTGGAATTCAAGATCTCTTCTCTGGTATCAGCATAAGCCTTTTGCCTTGTCTGAGCAACTTGTAATCTTTCTCTGATTACCTGTATCTTCTCAGTTGTATCCCTTACCATGTCTGGACCTAATAGTTGTTTCTCTCCAACTTCGTTCCAACATATGGGAGATCGGCAACTCCTTCCGTATAAGGCTTCGAAAGGTGCCATTTGGATACTAGCTTGGTAGCTATTATTATATGCAAATTCAACTAAAGGTAAGTGGTCATGCCAGCTTCCTCCAAAGTCAATAATGCATGCTCTCAGCATATCTTCAACAACTTGATTAGTTCGCTCGGTCTGACCATCCGTTTGTGGGTGAAAAGCAGTACTAAAGTTGAGCCTTGTCCCCAACGAATGTTGTAATCCCTTCCAAAAATGAGAAGTAAAACGGGGATCTCTATCAGACACGATTGAGACAGGAATTCCATGTATCCTGACTATTTCTTTAATGTATAGTGCAGCTAGCACATCAATCGACCATCGGCTTTTGATTGGCAAGAAATGTGCCGATTTAGTCAATCGATCAATGATAACCCAGATTCCATCATGTCCTCCTTTAGATTTAGACAAACCCATGATGAAGTCCATACCAATATCCTCCCATTTCCACTTAGGAATATCTAGAGGATGTAGTTTTCCCGCAGGCTTTTGGTGTTCCGCCTTGACCTGTTGGCATGTGAGACAGCGTGATACATAGTCCGCTATTTCTCTTTTCATATTGGGCCACCAAAAGTTCCTCTTTACATCTTGGTACATTTTAGTTGATCCAGGATGAATAGTGTATCTTGATCTGTGAGCTTCATCTAAGATCTTCTTCTTTAATTCCGGACAATCGGGTATACAAGTTCTATCTTTGAACGATAATCTTCCATCAGAAGTTAGTTGAAAATCAGATTGTCCTTCTAATCTGCCTTTGATTTCTATTAACATAGGATCATCATCCTGAAGTGTTTGTATCTCAGATAACAAATCTGACTGTATGCTTACATGGGATAGTGTGACAAATTTGGATTCCGTGTCCAAGCTTATATTGAGCTCGGAGAATTGTTCAAGTAACCTCCATTCTTGTATCATACAATTTGCTATCTTTGCTCTCGGCTTTCGACTAAGGGCATCAGCAACATAATTACCCTTTCCGGGATGGTATTGTATACTGAAGTCGAAGTCCTTGAGATATTCTAGCCAACGTCTTTGTCTCATGTTCAGCTCCTTTTGTGAAAATAGATATTTGAGACTTTTGTGATCGGAGTATACAGTAAACTGTACCCCATAGAGATAGTGTCTCCATATCTTTAGGGCAAATACTACCGCGGCCAATTCCAAGTCATGGACGGGGTAATTCTCCTCATGCTTCTTCAGTTGACGAGAAGAGTATGCTATGACCTTCCCATGTTGCATTAGAACACATCCGAGGCCAATGCCAGAAGCATCAGTGTAGACCTCGAATTTCTCTCCTTCAATTGGTAGGGCTAAGACTGGAGCTGTGGTGAGATGATCCTTGAGAGTTTGGAAACTGCTTTCACATTCCTCACTCCATTCATATCGGATCTCCTTACGAGTTAATCTTGTAAGTGGTACGGCGATCTTAGAGAAATCTTTGATAAATCGCCGATAATAGCCTGCAAGACCTAAGAAACTTCTGATCTCGCTTGCATTAGTGGGTCTCTCCCAGTTTCTCACAGCTTCAACTTTTGACGGATCCACAGATAAACCGTCCTTGGATATGACATGTCCGAGAAAAGCCACTTCTTCAAGCCAGAACTCGCATTTGCTGAGTTTAGCATATAATTGATTTGTCCTCAAGACTTGCAATGCAATCCTCAAATGCTCTTCATGTTCTTCCTTAGTCTTAGAATATATCAATATATCATCGATGAAGACTACTATGAATTGATCCAAGTAAGGCCTGAATATGCTATTCATTAACTGCATAAAGGCAGCAGGGGCATTTGTTAGTCCAAAAGGCATAACAACAAATTCGTAATGGCCATACCTGCTTCTGAATGCGGTCTTGTGAATGTCATCATCCTTGATCCTTAATTGATGATATCCCGACCGGAGATCAATCTTGGAGAAATATTTGGATCCTGAAATCTGATCAAACAATTCATCGATTCTCGGCAGTGGATACTTGTTCTTGATAGTAAGATGATTCAACTGTCGATAGTCAATACACAATCTCATGGATCCATCCTTCTTCTTTACAAATAAGACTGGTGCTCCCCACGGGGAAGTACTTGGTCTAATAAACCCCTTTCGGATTAGTTCCATCAACTGCTCCTTCAACTCCTTGAGTTCAGCAGGGGACATTCTATATGGTGCCTTTGAAACCGGACCAGCACCAGGGACTAAGTCGATGGTAAAGGCCACATCTCTTTGCGGGGGTAATCCCGGCAATTCTTCCGGAAATACGTCTGGGAATTCTCGTACTACTTGAACGTCTTCTATCTTGGTTTCCTTAGCTTCTTTATTAGTGACAAAAGCAAGGAAGGATACACATCCTTTCCTGACGAGCTTGCTTGCTCGAAGAGCCGAAATAAGAGGGGATTTGCTTCGACTCTTAGGACTAGTATAAGTCAGTTCCGGAAATTCCTTGAAAACAATCTTGCTATCACGGCAATCAACCGTTGCCTGGTATTTGGATAACCAATCTGCTCCTAGTATAACATCATATTCTTTTAGATCTAAGCAGATAAGATCAATAGGAAAATTCTTTCCTCGAACCAATACCTCACAATTTTGGTAATGATGTGTGATATCCGTCTCGTTTCCGAGAGGAGTAGACAATATTATCTTCATCCATTCTGGTTCTAGAGGTAATGGGTCAGCAAACTTCTTGGAAATAATGGAATGCGATGCACCCGTATCAAATAAGACATGTGCATATTTGGAACAAATTTTTAATGTACCTTCCACCAATCCGCCTTCTTCTTCTGGTTCGGTCTCTTGGATTGCATGAAGACGCGCGTTCCTTGTCACTGGGCGTTTACCCTCACCGTCTTGGTCATTCATTAATGGACAATCGGGAATCCGATGTTCACGACTCCCACAACGGAGACATGCTCCTAGTTTCCTCCAGCATTCTTCTGTTTTGTGACCAGCCTTGTCACAATGCTTGCATACTACGTTTGAAGGGGTAGTGGTGATAGAGAAAGGCTTGGATTTCTTGAACTTCTGATCTTGAGAGGAAGAACCTCCATTAGTGGGCCTCTTCTTAAAGTTGGGTTTAAAAGAACCCGAACTTGTGACTTGCTCCTTTTTGTCTTTCCCACGGATCCTATCAGATAGTTCCGTGGCATCTTCAAGCAACTGAGCTCGGCGCACTATTTCAGTATAAACTTGAATATCCATAGGCGCCAGTTGAGTAATGTAGTGGGGCCTAAGCCCATTAAGAAATCTACGGGCTTTCATCTTTTCCGTGCCAATTAAATGCTTAGCATATCTAGACAGTCTAGAGAACTGTGCTTCATAATCAGCCACTGATAAAGATCTTTGCTTTAATGCGGCAAATTCGGCGGCCTTCTTTTCCTGGACCCTATCAGAGAAATATTTGGCGTTGAAATATTCAACGAATTCACCCCATGTAACTTGAGTTGGGTCAATAGTAGCTTCAATCGACTCCCACCAGCATCTAGCATCCTTTTCTAACTGGAAAGTAGCTAATAAGACTTTGTCCTGATCCGTGCATTGCATAACACGGAATATACGTTCAATCTCCCGAACCCAATGCTCGGCATCGTCTGGATCGGTCGATCCCATGAACTTCGGGGGATTCATATTCTTGAATGCTTGGTGTAAGCTTCCAGCTCGTGGAGCACCACCTTGTGCTACCTGTTGTAGCACTTGGGTCATCCCTTGAAGGGTACGCTGCATGTTGCGCCATTGAGCACGTTCGGCAGCCATTATCCTACAATTACAATAGCTATGTTAGTATTATGTCACTATAATCTTATAAAGGACTCATTGATCATTTAACCCTTGGTTCTACCCACTCTCACTTGGTTAAGGGTTTTGAAACCTATCCTTGGACTTGGGTTTCCTAGGAATTGAATACCTTAGGCTCTGATACCACAAAGACTGTCACGCCCCGAGCGCGGAAGATACCCGGAGATACGCGACGTGTCTATATCAATCATGTCAATCAGAGTGGTCGTGTATTCGACACAAAGACAGAGATGCGCAAAATAGCAAGATAACCCAATCCTTTATTTCATAATGGATAGACTATTACAAATCCAATACTCTGTTAAATAAAAAGGAAAAGAATACATAGTCGACTCAAGAAACTATGGAAAAGACTAGACGACACTTGTAGAAGCTCTATCACTTTCACTCTTGACCATTCCCATCCGATTGACTTCCATCGTCGTCGGACTTACCTGAAAAGTAAAAAGGGACAAACGGGATGAGCGAACGCTCAGTAGGAAATTATATCTCAAGTACTAGCAAGTGGTTTAAGTAATTACATTTTCATGGATGCAATAAAGCTATGCATGCTCGCATGAAACGACAAGATAGAGAGAATGTAATATCAAAGAAATAAGATGAACTTTCATGAACAAGATACAAGTTATTCAAGATATTCAAGCAAGTACCATTATCGAGTCATGTCAAGAACTTTGGCTATCATGTATCAAGCAAGTAAATTACCCTTTTTCGGGCCACGCATTTCATGTAAAGTCAAGTACGATTCAAGTACAAGATGTGTGTGGAATGTCCAATCAAGCAAGTCAAGTACTCGGTATAATGCCAGATACCTTATCATTTTAACTCCCATGGGCACAAGTACTTTCGGGTGCTCCTCCCAGGACCAGATCGGGCCCTATATGCGCAGGCATTTATCATGTGTTTTGACATCCACTCTTGTTTATATAGCCAATATAGAATTTCAATAATCAAGCTTGTAGATACGTATGACAACTTTGATAGAATAGAGTCCAAAATATGACAAAGGACATAGAATGGCGATAATAACGGTATAATCACGATGTCGGTAAAACTAGGTAGATTATGGTTCCTTTAACTTAGGTACCATGACAAATCAATATGGACATTCTTTATATAGAATTGAGGTCCCCATGAACAGTATATCAAAGGTAAGATACCCTCATTCGTATCATAGAATTGAGGTTTACAAGAACGACATGATATGGC
Organism: Amorphophallus konjac; assembly: GCA_022559845.1. Taxonomy (NCBI): domain Eukaryota; kingdom Viridiplantae; phylum Streptophyta; class Magnoliopsida; order Alismatales; family Araceae; genus Amorphophallus; species Amorphophallus konjac. The sequence goes on along the minus strand of JAHNEJ010002453.1, from coordinate 52,669 downwards.
ATGATATCATCATCCCATTAAGAATTTCTTATGATATACTCTTTGTATAATCATAAGGGCCGGTATACCATGTTTTCTTTAGATTGACATGGCAAAAACTGTGTAATGGGTTTTTAGGGTACAACCAGCTCAGTCGGCCTTGAGGGAATCCAAGGCTACGAGGAGTCTTACGGAGGTCTCTATGACTAACTCGCTAGTCCAAAGGAACGGAATGTCCAATGGAGAGCTTGTATGTCAATGAGAGTTGAGTGTGATCGATAAATCAACATGAAACGTGGGACTATACTCACGGAGTGGAGAATAGTGCCGATATATATATATATATATATATATATATATATGTATAATTTATAAACCACCGGTTAGCAAATCAGAGGAAAAATCAGTTTACAGTAAAATAACGACTTAGGTCAAGTCGTGTCTCAAGTAATTAACGCCTAACTGAAGGGCGTTTACATATATTGCCAATTTGCAGAATTTCCATTATTTCATTAATTTATCAAAAACACGCCTTTACTGGGGGCGTTTCTTAAAAGTTGACGACTGCCGGGGCAGGCGTCTCATCATTTACATATTCGACAGGATATAATTATTCTCAGAAATTTATCAAAAACGCGCCCTTGGAAGGGGCGTTACTTTCTAATTCCATTTTACAGAATATGTGAATTTCAGGTTTTTAACAGATACACGCCCTAGGAAGGGGCGTTACTTTTAATATTCACGCCTTGTACTGGGGCGTTAGAATATGGAAAACGACTTTGTCCAAGTCGTGAATTTCAAGGGATTTACGATATTTTAATAAATAATATTTCGAGAGACAGGAGACATGTCATGGCAGTAAGATTTAACAGGAATTCACAGAGTCATGCAAGATATTAAAAATCAATATTTCATATGTATTGTAATTTTTAAACAGGATCAATTATTAACCACATGCGATTCTTATGAAATTAACGCCTGCGTAGAGGGCGTCAAATATTAAATTGACGACCACTAGCATGGTCGTTTCTTTTAAATTAGCGCCCTAATCAAGGGCGTTTCTTTCAAAATTTTGCAGAAAACGTAATAAAACCTTATAAACAGTATGCATGCCATGCTCATATACGTATGTATAGATATCTTGCATTAATTCTTATTTGGGCTACAATAACTTGAGAAAATCCTACCTTATGGTTTGATAATACTGATACTCTATTTGGAACCTTCGTGGATGAAGAACCTTCGTTCTTCAGGAAGATATTGCCACAGCTACCTGTAAAGGAAGAGAAGATATCAATCTTCTTTACCTGCGTAACCTGAAGGCAAGGGAAAAAGAACAACTTTACCTATTCTTCGGCAACGATGGTGATGAAGACGATGATGATGAAGACCCTTTGTCTTCAAACACTAGAAGCAGCCACCTATAGCAAAGACGATGAAGGATGGTTAAAACCTCCTCATGTGTTTATCAAAAGCAAGGAAAGGAAGAAGAACTGTTTGTTCTTCACGTACCTAGCAGCAGACGTTCGATCAAATGGGTTTTAGGGTTCGATCGAACATGTTATTTATAAGATTTTGAAGTCCTAACAAGAGTAGGGTTTGATTGAAGGTAATATATCCTTAATAGAGTCCTTACTCTAATAGACACTTACTAGATTAGGTTAATCTTTCCTTGGATAAGTTCTGGGTTCGATCGGTTCACGAACTGAATTAACGCCTTAGGTCAGGGCGTGTATTCTTGAATTAACGCCTTGCATAAGGGCGTTTCTTAAAAAGCGCCTTGAAAAAAGGCGTTTCGTGTTTTAAAACACGCCCAAGATAGAGGCGTTTCTTTTACTTACCCATTTGGTCGCGTGAGAACTGACGACCGTAGGTGTGGGCGTCCTTTCTTTATTCACGCCATTGGTAGAGGCGTTTCTTTATAAATTAACGCCTTAATAAGAGGCGTTATTTTTAATTTGTTTTATTTCATCCAATTAACCCTATTCCTTTTATATATATTACTTCTGTAATATATATGTTTTAATTCATTTCAATTATTCATTTATTAGGGTTGCTACATAGCATATCATGAGGGCCAGTATACCATGTTTCTATAGAGTGACATGGTAAAATAGTGTAAAGCGTTTTTATGGTACAACCCGCTCGGTCGGCCTTGAAGGAATCCAAGACTACGAGGAGACTTACGGAGGTCCCAATGACTAACTTGCCAGTCCAAAGGAACGGAATGTCCAATGGAGGGCTTGTATGTCACTGAGAGTTAGTGGGTAATGCGATAAATTATCGTAAAAACATGGGACTATATTCACGGAATGGAAATATAGTACCGATATATACATATATATTTATATAAAACCCTCGGTTATCAGCAACCAGTATAAAATAATTACACAGGAAATTAGCGACTTAACATAAGTCACTACTTATTAAATTAACGCCCTTCACTGGGTCATTATTTTAAATTTGACGACTTCTGTAACCGTCGTCCATTATAAATTTCTATTTTGCTGAAATTTTCTTTATTCTGTAATTTTGATTAAACGCGCCATAGCCAGGGGCGTCACTTTCATAAAAGACGACCGACTGGAGGTCGTTAATTCATTCTTTTCCAGGATTTATCATGAAAAGTGGTAATTTCCAAGATAATAATTTTCAGGAAACAAAGTACATGGTCAGGACAAGAAAAATATCAGGATTCGAGATATATGAATATGCGTTAAATTAGATTATAGGTTTCATAGATATTAAATTTTAAACATGGGTATTTATTAATTTCTTGAAATTGACGACTCTTAGTTCGGGCGTCAAAACATGAATTAGCGCCCTGACATGGGTCGCCTCTTTCCAAAATTCATAGAGAACTTCTAAAACGCAATAAAACTATATGCATGAATCACATATGATATTATCATAAATTTTTATGCTAGTTTGGGCTACAATCCTTGAGAAAACCTACCTGATGATGATCTGGGTAAAAATACATGAAGAAACTGAAGAGATTACGACACTCTGTTCAAAACAGAAGAAGAGGATGTTGATAAAGAGCCCATGTTCTTCAACTAGACAAGAGAGTTACTACTTGCTGCAGGCAACCTACAGAAGAAGAAGATGAAGAACATTAATATTCTCCATATCCATAACCGAAGGTAGAGGAAGAAGAACAAACCTATTCTTCACGCACAGCCGCAGCAGGACGGTTCGCCAAAAATAGCGAACAGGTTCGATTAGAAAGGTATTTATAGGATTTTTGGAGTCCCAATGGAGTTAGAATTTGATTAGAAATCTAGTTTCCTTGATAGAGTCCTTACCATAATCAATCGAACACGTAGCAATCCTAAAACTTACCCTGGATAGTCTCTTGGTTCGAACGAAACACAAATGAAATTAACGCCTTAGGTTAGGGTGTTAATTATAATTGACGTCTTTACCTGTGCCGTTTCTTTTGTAATTCGCGCCCAAGAAGAGGGCGTTTCTTTCTCTTTCCTTTTATTCGTTTTGGACGTTTTTGAAATTTGACGACCTTTGGTATAGGCGTCACTTTTTGAATTAACGCCTCAGGTGAAGGCGTTTCTTATTTAAATCGTGCCTTGTTGAGAGGTGTTATTGACTTATTATTTATTCATTTTGGTTCTTATCACTTACTTACTTAATCTTTCTGGAAATCTTCCTTTTATTTTACCAGGGTTGCTACACCCTCCCCCACTTAAAAGAATTTGTTCTCCAAATTCCATCACATATAAACGTGGAGAGTGTAGAGTATATACCTTTTTAAAATAAGTCTGGGAATCGCTTCCTCATAGACTCCTCGGTCTCCCATGTGGCTTCGTGTTCTGAACATTTACTCCATTGCACCCTAACCATGGGAATAACTTTATTCCTTAGGGTTCGTACCTCGCGATCGAGGATCTTCATAGGCCTTTGTTCATAAGTGAGATCCCTTTGAATCACCAGGTCTCCATGATCAATGATATGTGACGGATCGTGCACATACTTCTTCAACATTGATATGTGGAATATATTGTGTACTTCGAACAATTGAGGAGGTAAAGCGACACGGTAAGCAACCTCGCCAACCCTTTCTAGTATCTCAAAAGGTCTGATAAACCTTGGTGTAAGCTTGCCCTTAACACCAAATCTCCTTATTCCACGTCTAGGTGATATCTTAAGAAAAACGTGATCTCCGACTTGGAATTCGAGATCTCTCCTTCTTGTGTCCGCACAAGTCTTTTGTCTAGACTGAGCTACTTGCAGTCTTTCTCTAATCAACTGAATCTTTTCAGTGGTATCCCTTATCATGTCTGGACCTAATAGTTATTTTTCGCCAACTTCGTCCCAGCATAAGGGTGATCGGCAACTCCTTCCGTATAAAGCTTCGAAAGGTGCCATTTGTATACTTGCCTGGTAGCTGTTGTTGTATGCAAATTCAACCAACGGCAAGTGATCATGCCAGCTTCCACAAAAATCAATGATGCAAGCCCTGAGCATATCTTCCACTACCTGATTAGTTCTCTCGGTCTGACCATCCGTTTGGGGATGAAAAGCTGTGCTAAAGTTAAGTCTCGTCCCCAGTGAATGTTGTAAACCCTTCCAAAAGTGAGAAGTAAAACGGGGGTCTCTGTCAGACACGATTGAGACAGGTACTCCATGTAACCTGACTATCTCTTTAAGGTATAATGCAGCAAGAACATCAACTGACCATCGACTCTTGATTGACAAGAAGTGTGCCGATTTGGTCAATCGGTCGATGACAACCCATATTCCGTCATATCCTCCCTTTGATTTGGACAGACCCATAATGAAGTCCATACCGATATCCTCCCACTTCCACTTGGGAATATCTAGAGGATGTAGTTTACCGGTAGACTTTTGGTGTTCTGCCTTGACTTGTTGACATGTGAGACAGCGAGACACAAAATCCGCTATTTCTCTTTTCATATTGGGCCACCAAAAGGTCCTTTTCAAATCTTGGTACATCTTAGTTGATCATGGATGAATCGTGTACCTTGATCTGTGAGCATCATCTAAGATTTTCTTCTTTAGCTCTGGGCAATTCGGTATGCATGTTTTATTTCTGAACATCAATCTTCCATCTGGTGCTAATTTGAAATCAGGTTGTTCTTCCATTTTGCCCTTGATTTCCACTAGTACGGGGTCACTACCTTGAAGTCCTTGTATTTTGGATAGCAAGTCTGGCTGTATGCTCATATGGGATAAGGTGACACACCTACTGTCCTTGTCCATGCTTATATTAAGTTTAGAGAATTGTTCTAGCAACTTCCACTCCTGAATCATACAATTGGCTAATAGTGCTCTCGGCTTTCGACTGAGGGCATCAGCTATAGGATTACCCTTTCCAGGATGATATTGTATAGTGAAGTCGAAGTCCTTAAGATATTCTAGCCAACGTCTTTGCCTCATATTCAATTCCTTCTGAGAGAAGAGATACTTAAGACTTTTATGGTCAGAGTATACAATAAACTGCACTCCGTACAGATAATGTCTCCATATCTTCAGTGCAAATACTACCGCAGCCAATTCTAAATCATGAACTGGGTAGTTCTCCTCGTGCTTCCTTAATTGGCGAGAAGAGTAGGCTATAACCTTCCGTTGTTGCATTAAAACACATCCGAGGCCAATGCCAGATGCATCGGTGTATATTTCAAATCTCTCGCCTTCAATTGGTAAAGCTAAAATCGGGGCAGTAGTTAGATGATCTTTGAGAGCTTGGAAGCTTCTTTCACATTCCTCACTCCATTCATAACGTATCTCCTTGCGAGTTAGCCTAGTGAGTGGTACGGCTATCTTGGAGAAATCTTTGATGAATCGCCGATAGTAGCCCGCAAGACCCAAGAAACTACGGATCTCGCTAGCATTGGTCGGTCTTTCCCAATTCCTTACAGCTTCAACCTTTGATGGATCTACGGATAAACCATCTTTTGATATAACATGCCCCAAGAAAGATACTTCTTCTAACCAGAATTCACATTTACTGAGCTTTGCATATAACTGATTCATCCTCAATATCTGTAATGCAATCCTCAAATGATCCTCGTGCTCTTCCTTGGTCTTTGAATAGATCAGTATATCATCAATGAAAACCACTATGAATTGATCTAGATGAGGCCTGAATATACTATTCATCAACTGCATAAAGGCAGCATGGGCATTTGTTAGTCCAAAAGGCATAACAACAAATTCATAGTGCCCATACCTGCTTCTGAATGCGGTCTTATAAATGTCCTCATCCTTGATTCTTAGTTGGTGATATCCCGACCTGAGATCAATCTTCGAAAAATACTTGGATCCAGATATTTGATCAAATAACTCATCGATTCTCGGCAGTGGATACTTGTTCTTGATAGTGAGATGATTCAAATGTCGATAGTCGATGCATAACCTCATGGATCCATCTTTCTTCTTTACAAATAGCACAGGTGCTCCCCACGGGGAAGTGCTTGGTCTGATAAATCCTTTCTTGAGAAGTTCCATCAATTGCTCCTTTAGTTCCTTGAGTTCGGCAGGCGACATCCTATAAGGTGCCCTAGAAACTGGGCCAGCACCAGGGATCAAGTCGATGGTGAAAGCCACTTCTCTTTGTGGGGGTAATCCAGGGAAATCTTTCGGAAACACGTCCAAAAATTCTTGTACAACTGGGATGTCTTCTAGCTTAGTCTCCTTAGTCTCCTTAATGGTGACAAAAGCAAGGAAAGATACACATCCTTTCCTTATTAGCTTGCTAGCTCGGAGAGCCGAAATAAGAGGTGACTTGCTCCGACTCTTACGGCTAGAATAGACTAGTTCTGGAAAGTCCTTGAAAGTAACTTTGCAGTTACGGCAATCCACAGTTGCCTGATACCTAGATAACCAGTCTGCTCCCAATATGACATCATATTCCTTTAGGTCTAAACATATGAGGTTGATAGGAAGATTTCTTCCTTTTATCAAGACTTCACAGTTTTGATAATGGTGAGTAATATCGGTTTCGTTTCCGAGAGGAGTAGATAAAAATATTTTCATCCATTCCTGTTCCATAGGTAGTGGGTCAGCAAACTTCTTGGAAATAAAAGAATGTGATGCACCCATATCAAATAATGTTGTGACTCCTCTGTGTTGATGGTGTTGACATGTACTTTATTTCATATGGCAACATATTGTTTTGATTGATTGGCAACACTGTTTATGTTTTGATGAAATTGATTTTATCAGATTATCTGTGTGTTCTATGCATCTCACAGGTTAACACACTACATTACACTTCAAGTCTGTACAGCCGTCTCTTGCATTGCGTCTCTTGCATTGTTCATTCGTAAAGTCTGTTCAGTGAGCGTCTCATTGGTGAAGTCTATACACTCACCAACTGAACTTCAAAGTCCATACATTGGCATTCAGACTAGCAAGTCTATACAGCATCCGTTGTCTAGAGTCTCTTGAAGTCTGTACATCGGACTGCTTGGAAAGTCTGTACAATGGACTGTGCTTCACAAAGTCTATACATTTGTCGGTGCTAAGTATATACAGTGAGCGTCTCATGAAGTCTGTACACCACTGTAGCTACACTGTCTCACCCACCGTCTCATTCAGCGTCTTAGGCTTGCAAAGTCTACACATTGGTCGGTGGAAAGTCTATACATTCGTTACAATGCACACATCGTCTCAACTTGCGTCTCATGCATATAGTAAGTCTATACATTGCTAAAGTAACTCAAGTCTATACATCATCTGTTTCATGCATTGTCTTAGGGAAGTCTGTACAGTGGACCGTCTCAATTAGCGTCTTATGCGTTGAGCAAAGTCTATACAGACACCACCGTCTCATTCAGCGTCTTAGACTTGCAAAGTCCATACATTGGTCGGTGGAAGCAAAGTCCATGCATTAGACTGTAGCATGCTCGAAGGACAAGTATATACATTGGGTTTTTACCTACGTTGCTTCTCAAAGTCTATACAGACTTCAGCGTCTCATTCTGCGTCTTATACCAAGTATGTACATCCAACTGTTCATCTTTAAAGTTTGTATATTGGATTCAAGACTTTCAAGTCTATACACTAACGGCTGAACTGAGAACTCTATACATCATCTGTCTGCATTAGAGTCTCATGGAGTCCATACATTGCACAGCGTTCATAAGTCTATACATCATGCTGTTTCACGCTAAGTATATACATTGCTTCAACTCTGCTTTCACAACGCCAAGTCTGTACAGTGCCTTGTTATGCATATGAACTTGAAGTCTATACATTACTTCATAAACATGAAGTCTATACATTGCACTCACGTTTCACAAGTATATACCTTGCATGCTCTTTTAATAAAGTCCATACACTGAGCAACTATATACATTGTCTGTCTGTCGATTGAAAAGTCTATACAGAGTTCTTCACTTAACCTGACAATCCGATACTCTGTCTGACAGGGATTCTTACCAAGATTGATGACATGGCTCGTGATCCCAGGAGGACGAGGTGTGCAGATACTGACACGTGGATGGAATTACCTCGGATCTTGTAGCAACCCTGATAAATGAATATTGAAATAAAATTAAAAACATACATATTACAGAAGTAATACAGACAAAATAAAACAAATTAAAGATAACGCCTCTGAGTAAGGCGTTAATTTAAAAAGAAACGCCTCTACATACGGCGTGACTAAAGAAAGGACGCCCACGAATGTGGTCGTCAACTCTCACGCGACCAAATAGGTAAGTGAAAGAAACGCCCATATATTAGGCGTGTTTTAAAAATAAGGAACGCCCTTATACAAGACGCTTCTTAAGAAACGACCTGAACAAGGTCGTCAATTCAAGAATGGACGCCCTGACCTAAGGCGTTAATTCAGTTCGTGACCCGACGAACCTAGAACTTATCCAGGGTAAGTGATAAGCATTAGAAAGAGTTCAAACGCGGTAATGACTCTATCATAGAAGTATTACTTCCACATGAACACTAACCCTAATAGGACTTTCATAACCCTATAAATAATCTACTGCTCGAACCCGTGAACGCTATTTGGCGTTCGAGTTCTCTGAAGGTAATTACAGAGCAATAGCTCTTCCTTCCCTCTGTCCCTTTTTGATTTGGTGGACGGTCATTAATTCGACTTCTTCCTTCTTCCAGGTTGAAGAAGCATTGGGGTTGTGAAGAACAAAGGTAATAATCTTTCCTTTACCTTCGGTCAGGTATTATGAAGAAAATATTAATGTTTCTTCGTATTTCTCTGTAGGAAGTTCAGTCGAAAGGGGTTCATCAGTTGAACATAAAGACTTCTTCCTGCTGATACGGCTGAAGTTATTGGTTGCTGTTTAAGCAACAGAGTTTTCTCCCTTCTTCATATCAATCTGCAAATCGTCATCTCCAAATCAACTCTTAAAGGTAGGATTTTCTCAAGTCTCGTAGCCCAAACTAAAAATAAATATAAGAAGCACCATGCATGATATATTTATACAGTTTGCATGTAGTTTTAATATGTTTTCTGTAAATTTTTCAAGAAACGCCCTTGAATAGGGCGCTACTTTAAAAGAAACGACCATCACAGTGGTCGTTAATTAAAAGTATACGCCTTGTATACAGGCGTTAATTTCATGAACAATTGCATGTAATCAATAATTGATCCTGTTTAAAATTCAATAAATATGAAATATCGATTCTAATATCTTGCATGACTCTACTTGTAAATTCCTGCTAATTTTCTTGTCATGATCACGTCTCCTGTCTTGGAAATTTATTGTTGAAATATTGTAAATTCCTTGAATTCACGACCTTGACAACGTCATTTTACACCTGTTAACGCCCCATCACAGGGCGTAAATTGAAAAGAAACGCCCCTTTCTAGGGCGCGTTTTCTGTAAATTCCTGAACTATGTATATCCTGTAAAATAAAATTAAACAGTAACGCCCCTTTCCAGGGCGTGTTTTAAATAAATCCTGAAAATTATTTATATTCTGTCAAATATTTAAATAATGAGACGCCTGCTTATATAGTCGTCAACTCTGAAGAAACGCCCCTGTCCAGGGCACGTTTTATATAAATTATTGAAATAATGAAATTCTGAACATATGTAAACGCCCTTATGTTAGGCGTTACTTACCTGACTAACGCCCCTGACTAGGGCGTGTTTTTCATGAATTAATAAAATTATTGAAAATTCTGTAAAATAGAAATATGTAAACGCCCTTCTGTTAGACGTTAATTACTTGAGAAACGACTTGACCTAAGTCGTTATTTTACTGTAAAACTGATTTTTCCCTATTTTTGTTAACCGATGATTTCATATGTTATATAATATATATATCGGCACTATTCTCCACTCCGTGAGTATAGTCCCACGTTTCACGTTGTTTCATCGATCACACTCAACTCTCATTGACATACAAGCTCTCCATTGGACATTCCGTTCCTTTGGACTAGCGAGTTAGTCATAGAGACCTCCGTAAGACTCCTCGTAGCCTTGGATTCCCTCAAGGCCGACTGAGCTGGTTGTACCCTAAAAACCCATTACACGATCCTTGCCATGTCAATCTAAAGAAACATGGTATACCGGCCCTTATGATTATACAAAGAGTATATCATAAGAAATTCTTAATGGGATGATGATATCATGCCATATCATGTCGTTCTTGTAAACCTCAATTCTATGATAAGAATGAGGGTATCTTGCTTGATCTAATGTTTATGTGGACCTCAATTCTATATAAAGAATGTCCATATTGATTTGTCATGGGACCTAAGTTAAGGGAACCATATTCTACCTAGTTTTATTGATATCGTGATTTTACCGTTATTATCGCCAATCTATGTCCTTTGTCATATTTTTGGACTCTATTCTGTCAAAGTTGTCATACATGTCTACAAGCTTGAATATTGAAACTCTATATTGGCTATATAAACAAGAGTGGATGTCAAAAATACATGATAAATGCCTGTGCATATAGGGCCCGATCTGGTCCTGGGAGGAGCACCCGAAAGTACTTGTGCCCATGGGAGTTAAAATGATAAGGTATCTGGCATTATACCGAGTACTTGACTTGCTTGATTGGACATTCCACACACATCTTGTACTTGAATCGTACTTGACTTTACATGAAATGCGTGGCCCGAAAAAGGGTAATTTACTTGCTTGATACATGATAGCCAAAGTTCTTGACATGACTTGTTAAACGTGCTTGCTTGAATACCTTGAATACACTTGTCATCTTGTTGGAAGTTCATGATTAAGTTCATCTTATTTCTTGATATTACATTCTCTCTATCTTGTCATTTTATGCGAGCATGCATAGCTTTATTGCATTCATGAAAGATGTAATTACTTAAACCCCTTGCTAGTACTTGAGATATAATTTCCTACTGAGCGTTCGCTCATTCCGTTTGTCCCTTTGTACTTTTCAGGTAAGTCCGACGACGATGGAAGTCAATCGGATGGGAATGTTCAAGAGTGAAAGTGATAGAGCTGCTCAAGTGTCGTCTAGTCTTTCCTATAGTTTCTTGAGTCAAATATGTATTCTTTTCCTTTTTATTAAACAGAGTATTGGATTTGTAATAGTCTATCCATTATGAAATAAAGGATTGGGTTATCTTGCTATTTTGTGCATCTCTGTCTTTGCGTCGAATACACGACCACTCTGATTGATATGATTGATATAGACACGTCGCGCATCTCCGGGTATCTTCCGCGCTCGGGGCGTGACAGTCTTTGTGGTATCAGAGCCTAAGGTATTCAATTCCTAGGAAAAACCCAAGTCCAAGGATAAGTTGAACCTTTAAACCAGTGAGATTGGGTAGAACCAAGGGTTAGATTTATCATAGTATACGAGTCTTTAAATACGATCACGTACTAATATAGTTATTGTAATTGTAGGATAATGGCTGCCGAACGTGCTCAATGGCGCTACATGCAGCGTACCCTTCAAGGGATGACCCAAGTGCTACAATAGGTAGCACAAGGTGGTGCTCCACGAGCTGGAAGCTTACACCAAGCCTTTAAGAATATGAATCCCCCGAAGTTTATGGGATCGACCGATCCGGACGATGCCGAGCATTGGGTTCGGGAAATCGAACGCATATTCCGTGTCATGCAATGCACGGACCAGGACAAAGTGCTATTAGCTATATTCCAGTTAGAGAAAGATGCTAGATGCTGGTGGGAGTCTATTGAAGCAACCATCGATCCTACTCAAGTAACATGGGAAGAATTCGTGGAATACTTTAATGCTAAATATTTCTCGGACCGAGTCCAAGAAAAGAAGGCTGCCGAATTCGCTGCATTAAAGCAACGATCCTTATCATTAGCAGATTATGAAGCTCAGTTCTCCAGGTTATCTAGATATGCTAAGCATCTTATTAGCACGGAGAAGATGAAAGCCCGTAGATTTCTTAATGGGCTTAGGCCCCACTATATTACTCAATTGGCGCCTATGGACATCCAAATTTATTCTGAAATAGTGCGCCGAGCTCAATTACTTGAAGATGCCATGGAACTATCTGATAGGATCCGTGGAAAAGACAAGAAGGAACAAGTCACGGGTTCGGGTTCTTTCAAACCCAACTTTAAGAAGAGGCCCAATAATGGAGGTTCTTCCTCTCAAGATCAGAAATTCAAGAAGACCAAGCCTTTCTCTATCACCACTACCCCTTCGAATACAGTCTGCAAGCATTGTGACAAGGCTGGTCACAAGACGGAAGAATGCTGGAGGAAATTAGGAGCTTGTCTCCGTTGTGGAAGCCGTGAGCATCGGATTCCCGAGTGTCCATTAATGAACGACCAAGCCGGCGATGGTAAACGCCCGGTGACAAAGAATGCTCGTCTTCATGCAATACAGGAGACCGAACCTGAAGAAGAAGGCGGATTAGTGGAAGGTACATTGAAAATTTGTTCCAAATATGCACATGTCTTATTTGATACGGGTGCATCGCATTCTATTGTTTCTAAGAAGTTTGCTGACCCGTTACCTCTAGAACCGGAATGGATGAAAATAGTGTTGTCTACTCCTCTCGGAAACGAGACGGATATCACGCATCATTACCAAAACTGTGAGGTATTGGTTCGAGGAAAGAATTTTCCTATTGATCTTATCTATTTAGATCTAAAATAATATGATGTTATACTAGGAGCAGATTGGTTATCTAAGTACCAGGCAACGGTTGATTGCCGTAATAGCAAGATCGTTTTCAAAGAATTTCCAGAACTGACTTATACTAGTCCTAAGAGTCGAAGCAAATCCCCTCTTATTTCGGCTCTTCGAGCAAGCAAGCTCGTCAGGAAGGGATGTGTATCCTTCCTTGCTTTTGTCACTGTTAAAGAAGCTAAGAAAACCAAGATAGAAGACGTTCAGGTAGTGCGAGAATTCCCAGATGTATTTCCAGAAGATTTGCCGGGATTACCCCCTCAAAGAGAAGTGGCCTTCACCATTGACTTAGTCCCTGGTGCTGGTCCTGTTTCAAAGGCACCATATAGAATGTCCCCTGCTGAACTCAAGGAGTTGAAGGAGCAGTTGATGGAACTAATCCAAAAAGGGTTTATTAGACCAAGTACTTCCCCGTGGGGAGCACCAGTCTTATTTGTAAAGAAGAAGGATGGATCCATGAGATTGTGTATCGACTATCGACAGTTGAATCATCTTACTATCAAGAACAAGTATCCACTGCCGAGAATCGATGAATTATTTGATCAGATTTCAGGATCCAAATATTTTTCCAAGATTGATCTCAGGTCGGGATATCATCAGTTAAGAATCAAGGATGATGACATTCACAAGACCGCATTCAGAAGCAGGTATGGCCATTACGAATTTGTTGTTATGCCTTTTGGACTAACAAATGCCCCTGCTGCCTTTATGCAGTTAATGAATAGCATATTCAGGCCTTACTTGGATCAATTCATAGTAGTCTTCATTGATGATATATTGATAAATTCTAAGACTAAGGAAGAACATGAAGAGCATTTGAGGATTGCATTGCAAGTCTTGAGGACAAATCAATTATATGCTAAACTCAGCAAATGCGAGTTCTGGCTTGAAGAAGTGGCTTTTCTCGGACATGTCATATCCAAGGACGGTTTATCTGTAGATCCGTCAAAGGTTGAAGCTGTAAGAAACTGGGAAAGACCCACTAATGCAAGCGAGATCAGAAGTTTCTTAGGTCTTGCAGGCTATTATCGGCGATTCATCAAAGATTTCTCTAAGATCGCCGTGCCCCTTACAAGGTTAACTCGTAAGGAGATCCGATATGAATGGAGTGAGGAATGTGAAAGAAGTTTCCAAACTCTTAAGGATCATCTCACTACAGCTCCGGTGTTAGCTCTACCAATAGAAGGAGAGAAATTCGAGGTCTACACTGATGCTTCTGGCATTGGCCTCGGATGTGTCCTAATGCAACAAGGAAAGGTCATAGCATACTCTTCACGTCAACTGAAGAAGCATGAGGAGAATTACCCCGTCCATGACTTAGAACTGGCCGCGGTAGTATTTGCCCTAAAGATATGGAGACACTATCTCTATGGAGTACAGTTCACTGTCTACTCCGATCACAAGAGTCTCAAATATCTATTCTCACAAAAGGAGCTAAACATGAGATAAAGACGCTGGCTAGAATATCTCAAGGACTTCGACTTCAATATACAATACCATCCCGGAAAGGGTAATTATGTTGCTGATGCCCTTAGTCGAAAGTCGAGAGCAATGATAGCCAATTGTATGATACAAGAATGGAGGTTACTTGAACAATTCTCCGAGCTCAATATAAGCTTGGACACGGAATCCAAATTTGTTACATTATCTCATGTAAGCATACAGTCAGATTTATTATCTGAGATACAAGCACTTCAGGGTGATGATCCTATATTAGTGGAAATCAAGGGCAGATTAGAAGGACAATCTGATTTTCAACTAACTTCTGATGGAAGATTATTATACAAAGGTAGAACTTGTATACCTGATTGTCCGGAATTAAAGAAGAAGATCTTAGATGAAGCTCACCGATCAAGGTACACTATTCATCCTGGATCAACTAAAATGTACCAAGATGTAAAGAGGAACTTTTGGTGGCCCAATATGAAAAGAGAAATAGCGGACTATGTATCACGCTGTCTTACATGCCAACAGGTCAAGGCGGAACACCAAAAGCCTGCTGGAAAACTACACCCTCTAGATATTCCTAAGTGGAAGTGGGAGGATATTGGTATGGACTTCATCATGGGTTTGTCTAAATCTAAAGGAGGACATGATGGAATCTGGGTTATCATTGACCGATTAACTAAATCGGCGCATTTCTTGCCAATAAAAAGCCAATGGTCAATTGATGTGCTAGCTGCACTGTACATCAAGGAAATAGTCAAGATACATGGAATTCCTGTCTCAATCGTGTCTGATAGAGATCCCCATTTCACTTCTCATTTTTGGAAGGGATTACAACATTCGTTAGGAACAAGGCTCAACTTTAGTACTGCTTTCCACCCACAAACGGATGGTCAGACCGAGAGAACTAACCAGGTTGTAGAGGATATGCTTAGAGCATGCATCATTGACTTTGGAGGATGCTGGCACGATCATTTACCACTAGTGGAATTTGCATATAATAATAGCTACCAAGCTAGTATCCAAATGGCACCTTTCAAAGCCTTATACGGAAGGAGTTGCAGATCACCCATATGCTGGAACGAAGTTGGAGAAAAACAACTGCTAGGTCCAGACATGGTAAGGGATACAACTGAGAAGATACAAGTAATCAGAGAAAGATTGCAAGTTGCGCAGACGAGACAAAAAGCTTATGCTGATACAAGAAGAAGAGATCTTGAATTCCAAATCGGAGATCATGTATTTCTCAAGATATCGCCTGGACGTGGCATACGAAGATTTGGTGTTAAGGGCAAGCTTACGCGAAGATTCATCGGACCATTTGAGGTACTTGAAAGAGTTGGCGAGGTTGCTTATCGCATCGCATTGCCTCCTCAATTGTCCGAGGTACATAATGTATTTCACATATCCATGTTGAAGAAGTATGTGCACGATCCATCTCATATTATTGAACATAGAGATCTGGTGATCCAGAAAGATCTCACCTATGAACAGAAGCCTATGAAGATCTTAGATCGAGAAATACGAGCTCTAAGGAATAAGGTTATTCCCATGCTCAAGGTGCAATGGAATAAGAATCCCGAACGCGAAGCGACATGGGAGACCGAGGAATCTATGAAGAAACGATTTCCCGACTTATTCTAAGAGGTATATACACTCTCCACGTGTATAATTATATATATTGAATTTGGGGACCAAATTCTTTTTAAGTGGGGGAGGGTGTAGCAACCCTGATAAATGAATATTGAAATAAAATTAAAAACATACATATTACAGAAGTAATACAGACAAAATAAAATAAATTAAAGATAACGCCTCTGAGTAAGGCGTTAATTTAAAAAGAAACGCCTCTACATACGGCGTGACTAAAGAAAGGACGCCCACGAATGTGGTCGTCAACTCTCACGCGACCAAATAGGTAAGTGAAAGAAACGCCCATATATTAGGCGTGTTTTAAAAATAAGGAACGCCCTTATACAAAACGCTTCTTAAGAAACGACCTGAACAAGGTCGTCAATTCAAGAATGGACGCCCTGACCTAAGGCGTTAATTCAGTTCGTGACCCGACGAACCCAGAACTTATCCAGGGTAAGTGATAAGCATTAGAAAGAGTTCAAACGCGGTAATGACTCTATCATAGAAGTATTACTTCCACATGAACACTAACCCTAATAGGACTTCCATAACCCTATAAATAATCTACTGCTCGAACCCGTGAACGCTATTTGGCGTTCGAGTTCTCTGAAGGTAATTACAGAGCAATAGCTCTTCCTTCCCTCTGTCCCTTTTTGATTTGGTGGACGGTCATTAATTCGACTTCTTCCTTCTTCCAGGTTGAAGAAGCATTGGGGTTGTAAAGAACAAAGGTAATAATCTTTCCTTTACCTTCGGTCAGGTATTATGAAGAAAATATTAATGTTTCTTCATATTTCTATGTAGGAAGTTCAGTCGAAAGGGGTTCATCAGTTGAACATAAAGACTTCTTCCTGCTGATACGGCTGAAGTTATTGGTTGCTGTTTAAGCAACAGAGTTTTCTCCCTTCTTCATATCAATCTGTAAATCGTCATCTCCAAATCAACTCTTAAAGGTAGGATTTTCTCAAGTCTCGTAGCCCAAACTAAAAATAAATATAAGAAGCACCATGCATGATATATTTATACAGTTTGCATGTAGTTTTAATACGTTTTCTGTAAATTTTTCAAGAAACGCCCTTGAATAGGGCGCTACTTTAAAAGAAACGACCATCACAGTGGTCGTTAATTAAAAGTATACGCCTTGTATACAGGCGTTAATTTCATGAACAATCGCATGTAATCAATAATTGATCCTGTTTAAAATTCAATAAATATGAAATATCGATTCTAATATCTTGCATGACTCTACCTGTAAATTCCTGCTAATTTTCTTGTCATGATCATGTCTCCTGTCTTGGAAATTTATTGTTGAAATATTGTAAATTCCTTGAATTCACGACCTTGACAACGTCGTTTTACACCTGTTAACGCCCCATCACAGGGCGTAAATTGAAAAGAAACGCCCCTTTCTAGGGCGCGTTTTCTGTAAATTCCTGAACTATGTATATCCTGTAAAATAAAATTAAACAGTAACGCCCCTTTCCAGGGCGTGTTTTAAATAAATCCTGAAAATTATTTATATTCTGTCAAATATTTAAATAATGAGACGCCTGCTTATATAGTCGTCAACTCTGAAGAAACGCCCCTGTCCAGGGCGCGTTTTATATAAATTATTGAAATAATGAAATTCTGAACATATGTAAACGCCCTTATGTTAGGCGTTACTTACCTGACTAACGCCCCTGACTAGGGCGTGTTTTTCATGAATTAATAAAATTATTGAAAATTCTGTAAAATAGAAATATATAAACGCCCTTCTGTTAGGCGTTAATTACTTGAGAAACGACTTGACCTAAGTCGTTATTTTACTATAAAACTGATTTTTCCCTATTTTTGTTAACCGATGATTTCATATGTTATATAATATATATATCGGCACTATTCTCCACTCCGTGAGTATAGTCCCACGTTTCACGTTGTTTCATCGATCACACTTAACTCTCATTGACATACAAGCTCTCCATTGGACATTCCGTTCCTTTGGACTAGCGAGTTAGTCATAGAGACCTCCGTAAGACTCCTCGTAGCCTTGGATTCCCTCAAGGCCGACTGAGCTGGTTGTACCCTAAAAACCCATTACACGATCCTTGCCATGTCAATCTAAAGAAACATGGTATACCGGCCCTTATGATTATACAAATAGTATATCATAGAAATTCTTAATGGGATGATGATATCATGCCATATCATGTCGTTCTTGTAAACCTCAATTCTATGATAAGAATGAGGGTATCTTGCTTGATCTAATGTTTATGTGGACCTCAATTCTATATAAAGAATGTCCATATTGATTTGTCATGGGACCTAAGTTAAGGGAACCATATTCTACCTAGTTTTATTGATATCGTGATTTTACCGTTATTATCGCCAATCTATGTCTTTTGTCATATTTTTGGACTCTATTCTGTCAAAGTTGTCATACATGTCTACAAGCTTGAATATTGAAACTCTATATTGGCTATATAAATAAGAGTGGATGTCAAAAATACATGATAAATGCCTGTGCATATAGGGCCCGATCTGGTCCTGGGAGGAGCACCCGAAAGTACTTGTGCCCATGGGAGTTAAAATGATAAGGTATCTGGCATTATACCGAGTACTTGACTTGCTTGATTGGACATTCCACACACATCTTGTACTTGAATCGTACTTGACTTTACATGAAATGCGTGGCCCGAAAAAGGGTAATTTACTTGCTTGATACATGATAGCCAAAGTTCTTGACATGACTTGTTAAACGTGCTTGCTTGAATACCTTGAATACACTTGTCATCTTGTTGGAAGTTCATGATTAAGTTCATCTTATTTCTTGATATTACATTCTCTCTATCTTGTCGTTTTATGCGAGCATGCATAGCTTTATTGCATTCATGAAAGATGTAATTACTTAAACCCCTTGCTAGTACTTGAGATATAATTTCCTACTGAGCGTTCGCTCATTCCGTTTGTCCCTTTGTACTTTTCAGGTAAGTCCGACGATGATGGAAGTCAATCGGATGGGAATGTTCAAGAGTGAAAGTGATAGAGCTGCTCAAGTGTCGTCTAGTCTTTCCTATAGTTTCTTGAGTCAAATATGTATTCTTTTCCTTTTTATTAAACAGAGTATTGGATTTGTAATAGTCTATCCATTATGAAATAAAGGATTGGGTTATCTTGCTATTTTGCGCATCTCTGTCTTTGCGTCGAATACACGACCACTCTGATTGATATGATTGATATAGACACGTCGCGCATCTCCGGGTATCTTCAGCGCTCGGGGCGTGACAGATCTGGCGAATTCACTTGGGCGGGAAAACATGGAAGCCACGCGCCCTTATCCACCTGCTGCTGCCAGTATATATAGTAGTCTTCATCCTCTGTTGAAGGAGATCGATCGACTGAAGAGTGGCAAGTCTATACATCCAGTCCAAAGGCAGCAGAGTGCTATCGATCTACAGAAGAGAAGAAAAGCAAAGAAGAAAAGAAAGAGAGAAAGGAGAGTTGAGTTGAGAGAGATTTCGAGAGAAAGGTTGTAAGTCAGTCTCCTGGTTCAGAAACCAGAGCTGACTCTGCTCATACTTGAGCTACATTTATCATGTTTTCTTCATTTCTTTTGTTTCTGATTTTCTTGTGTTCGATACTATTGTTCTTCAAGCTGTATGTCAGCGGATGCAGTGGAGGTTTCCTCTGGACAGGTAAAGCTGTAATCCTCAGCTGGCGAGACTTGGTCTCGGACGGGTTAAGCTGTATTTCCCCAGCGGTTTGCAGAGGTGTATCCTCTGGACAGCAAGCTGTGTTGCTCAGCGGGCAGTGGAGGATTCCACTGGACAGCAAGCTGTGTTGCTCAGCAGTTTGTAGGCCAAGCTGTATTGCCCAGCGGACGCAAGCTGTGTTGCGCAGCAGTAAGCCATACTCGGTTGAGTGTGGGGTGGACGTAGGTCATTGACCGAACCACCTAAAATCTTGTGTGCATTGTGTTTGTGAGTTTGCTCGTACGTGACTGAATCTCTTGATTATCTTCACAGATCGCTTATGTTTTTGCTAAGTTTAGACACTCGAGTTAGTGTTTTAGTAGATCTACCTTTATTCCGCATTTGAACCTCTAATTGGTTTTAAATTAGGCTGTAGATCTATTCACCCCCCTCTAGATCCACACTTCGTGGAGATAGACTGTGTCCATCTAACTTCAACACTTGGTATCAGAGCCTAACTCTTCTACAGGGACTCATCGCCCGAAGAGGAAAGGCAAGATGGATGCTCGAGGGATGATTGCTGAAGGTCACTCAACTACAAAGCCCCCATACTTCGATGGGTCCAACTACGCATACTGGAAGAACCGTATGCAGGTCTTTTTGAGGGCTAAGGATTACGAGCTTTGGAAGGTAGTCAGCAAGGGACCTTATGAGCTGTCCCCTTCAATGAGGAAGTCTGGACCAAGGAGGAAATCAGAAGGTCCACGCTCAACTGGAGTGCAATCAACGCAGTCCAATGTTCTCTGCATCCCACTGAATTTTCTCGAGTATCAGCCTACAATTCAGCTAAGGAGATGTGGGATGCACTAGAAGCAATTCATGAAGGGACTTCTCAGGTTAGAGAAACGAAGGCCAATTTGCTTGTGTCTGAATATGAAGCCTTCAAGATGAAACCCAATGAGACCATCAAGGAGATGTATGCTAGATTGACAACTATTACTAATGGCCTCAGAGGATTCGAGAAGAAGTATTCTGAGTATGATATAGTCAGGAAGATCTTGCGATCCTTGACTTCAATTTGGCACACCAAGGCCACCGTCATGGAAGAGTCAAGAGATCTGCACAATACAAGGGTAGATGAGCTAATTGGATCTCTAATGGCATATGAGATGAATCTGCCAAAGGTAGATGAAGCTGAAGAGAAGAGGAAACCGATCGCACTGAAGGCTGGTGCTAGCAAATCCAGCAAATCAAACCGATCCAGCTCTAGCAGATCATCATCCGAGGAGAGCTTGAATGAACAAGACATAACTCATACTGAGATGGCTATGATGACTAGAGAGTTCAGGCGATTCCTCAGGAGAGAAGGAGGACAATTCAACCGAAGGAACCATAGTGGCGGCCGACAGGACACAAGGTATAAATCTAAACCTGCAAATCAATATGGAACTTACGTGTGTTACCAATGCAGGAACTCTGGCCATCTGAAAGCTGACTGTCCGGAGAACCAGAAGCACAAGGACAAATCAAATAGAAAGAACACGAAAGGAAGAGCCATGATCAGCACATGGAGCGATGAGGATGAAGGTTGTCTCAATAATACTTCGGACAGTGAAGTTGAAGTTGAAAAACCCATCTGTCTCATGGCAACTAGCTCTGAAGACAGAGAGGAAGATTCAGATGAGGTAACTTCTCCATTTAATAATTTTACTATTGTTGAGTGGGTAGATACCTATCATAAACTAGCTGATCAAGCAGATGATATTAGAAGGGAAAATAGGCATCTAAAAAGAAAAATCAATTCCATGCAAAATGATACCTCATTGTCTGATAAAATTGCATGTCTTGAAGCTGAGAATAATAAACTCAAACTCACATGTTCTGAATCAGAGGAAATCAAGAATGAGTTAAAAACTTCTAGGGAAGAGAATGTGAGGTTAGAAAAGGAAATTGATGAATGGAAACTGAAAATTCAAAAATATGAGAGTGAGATGAAGCTGGTGAATAAGAAATATGAAGTTGTCCAAATTGTGAATACTGAACTTAAGAAATCTGTTGAAGATATTCAAAAGGACAATGAGGACAAGCTTAAGACCATTGAGAAAATGACCCAAGGTACAGAGAATCTAAATGCTTTGTTAGGGTCAAATGTTAATTTTAGAAAAGAGGGCCTAGGATTTAATTCTAGTGCAATAAAAACATTTGGGATGAAAACAATTTCATTTGTTGCTCAAAAAGAAAAGGGACCTCTAATTAGCATGAACTCAACCATTTCAATGAACAAAACTGCTAATCTGAAAAAGCCCAGTGCTGAGGAGAAGGGCAAACAAAAGGTTAATGAGCCTAGTAGAGCCAGCACATCCAAGCAAAATCCCAAGGCTCAATCACAGGTTAGGGGTCAACCTAAACAGTCCTATAAACCCCATGTCAAGGCCACCAAGTCTCCACCATCACCATCACCTCTGAAGAAGACCCAATACACACCCATGAATAGGTCAGCAGGGTCCAAAGTACAGGGGAGACAGAATGCTGCCAGGAGTCAACCCAATTATTTCTATCAACCCAGAGCTCAGACTTACTACAATGCACAGCCAACCTATTTCAATAGGTCAGGTTGGACTAGAACTCCGGGAAGGTTTACAGGTCTTGCATATCAGGCTGCACAATATCATAGACCTTACACTAGAAATTGGGTTAGTGGGTATGGCAACTGGTCACCTAGAAATATGCATTATTTCAGTCAGCCCAGGAACTACTATGGCCAAAACTTCGTGAACACACCCTGGCCAAGGCATTGGCAAAGAAACAACACTGTCAATAATTATGCTGTGTAAATAAGAAGAAAAATAACAAAAAGAAAAGGAACAACAATAGAAAGAAATCTGTAGGATCCACTGAACAAAATTCTTTCAAACAAATGTGGATACCAAAAAGTCTGCTGTCTTGCTTTACTTCTATTCCATCTTCTCTGGAGCCCAATCAGACTTGGGTTCCAAACTCATCTACCTAATTGTGTGTGCAAGTATGTCTGGCAGCCAAGGACAAATCTGTGGTACTTGAATAGTGGCTGCTTCAGGCATATGATAGGAGATAAGGCCATAAATTCAAAAGCTAAAAGAGATTGGAGGCCTTGTCAACAATTTGATGGAACACTAAAGGAAAAAATAAATCAATCAGGTAAAGCAGGTAAGTGACTTATCCTCAGAATTGAATTGAGAAAGTAATGTCGATTTGATTGGTTAATTCCTGACTTTTTCTTCTTGTCTAGCTGATCAGTCTGCATTCCAGACTCAGCTACTGAATTTAAATTCTGCACAAAAGCTTATGATTCTCTTCTCTTTGCATACTATTGCACTGTGTACACTGAATGCTAAAAACTGAATTATCTTGAAGAATTGATTGCTCCCGAATGATGCTCTCTGAATGAATAAACTCTCTGATGGTTTTGTGAATGCTGGATGTTGCAACAGACTCATGATCATGCATGACATTCATATCTTCGTGATCATCATTACATATCATTTAGTCATGAATGTGTCTAAAATCACATGCATATAAAACTGCTTTGAACTGCATTTTTCTGCATAACCGTGGTATACTAAATAGTAAGCTACTAAAGGGCAGGGAAATATGTATGGAGGTTATTACCATGTGTGAGATGGTCCTTGAGACCAGGTTCTCGGCCTAGTACCATGGGTTATATTGATTGATAGGGCAGTCTGAATGAGCATGAATTTTAAAATCCTTTGTTCAGTTTTCAGAGAAAACATTGCATGTATTCAGGGGGAGTTTGTTGAGTCTTTGCATGCCTTTGCATATCATTCATTCATGACCTATGCATAAGCTCTCTCTCATTTAATTCTTACCATTCATTAGTAAAATTGCATGCATATAGACATGGGGAGTATTGTTAGAAATTCAGAGTGGTCATCAATTCTATTGAATTATTTCATCCTTGACTCTAAATGATTGAGTCTAACATATGGCAATCTGTTAGTCAGTTCTGATTTCTAAGCAATAGAAAACAAACTTCTTCTCTTATAAGAATTTTAAATTGCTTAAAGACTGACTTAATGGTTTAAATTTTATAATCATTGAAGTTTAAAGATTACAATCAGTAAATAAGAAAGCTAAAAATTGATAAAACTTTCAACCCCTTTCTTATTTCATGTCAGACAAACCTAATCATATCTGAAATCTGAAAACTCATCTGAAATCATGTTAGAGAAGCTAAGTATGTGTATTGTTCTTAAACAAGTCATTCTGAAACAAATAAAGGACAGCTAAGAAAGATATTGAAAAATATTAAAAATCATTGAAAATTAACATTGGCAGAGCAATGACTGGTAAATCACAGAGAAACTGAGTGATCCATCAAAGAAGTGGACAACACTCATGTCATGAAGTGTATCAGCTATCTCTATATAAAATGATCAAAACAGTAGGCTGGTTTCACTGAGTACCTGAGGGTAATTGGTGTCTGATAAACGTATACCCTCAAACAAAAAGGTGTAAATCAGTTCTGTTGAATTTGATCATAGGCAGAATTGTCCATCTTGTTGAGTATCTAGGGGTATTGGCGTCTGATAAACGTATACCCTTACGTAGAAAGACTTATGGTACCTGAATGCCCTAAATGAACTAATATTGATAATGCTGTTCCTTCAAAAGAAAATTCATGGATGTCAATTTGTTTATTTTCAATACATGACCTAGCATCTCTTAACAACTTTTAATGAGTATACGAAAATAGGATATTTTGAAACTAAATCTTTCATGCAAATGTGATTCTGGTTTATTGTTTTATCATGCACAGCCAACTTATCCATTGATTGTAGTGCATGAACTCACAATTTATAACCTTTAAACCAGACTTCTATCTGAAAGTAGTTTCTAAATTCATATGACTGAAGAATCTGTGCTTTAGAATGCTTATTCCTGAACTACTTGTTCAGAATGCCAGTCAGATGATCTCTCTTACTCCTTCTCTTGTACTCACTTTCCCTCCTCTTTATTGATGGCAAAGGGGGAGAATATTGTCTGAATTCATTCCTTCATTCCAGAGGGAGAATTCTGAATTCAGGGGGAGTGTATGCATCTGCATCATGGTATGAAAAAAAAGGAAATTTTGTTAGCAGGGAGTTGCTCACATTTCGTAGCATGTAGCATGCATTCATAGCATCTGCATAACAATCTGAATAACAAATCATGTATTTCATCAAAAATTACATCTGTATAACAGGATGTTGCTATTCTATATGACACAACCAGAAAAAGCGGGATTTCAGACGGACGTTATCCGTCTCAAATCCGTCTGAAAATCCGTCGCAACACATATTTGTAACGGATTTCCGACGGATTTAAGACCGAACTCGACCGTCTGAAATTCTTAGTCACAAATTTGTGACAGTTAACTTTTCGGTCTGAAATTCCGTCTGAAATTAAGACACAAATAATTTCGGTCATAAATTCCGTCTAAATCTCACACGATAAAATTTCCGTATGTAATTATCAGTCTGAAATTTCCGTCTGTATTTCATACGGTTTTTAAGACGGATTTATTATCCGTTGTAAATACCGTCCGTAATCCGTCTGAAATATTGTCTGAAATCCGTCTCTATTTCTGCCGGATATTACGACGGATTACTTTGTCGTCGTAACTTCCAACGACGGTTCCATATGTTGTTCGTCCTAAATCCGTCGGTGTTTAAAACGTAATTCACGACGGATATAAATTCCGTCTGAAATTACCGTCTCTATTACAAACGTCATTTCAGACGGATTATAAATCCGTCTGAAAAAAAATATATATTTTTTTAAAAATTTAAGTTTATTTATCTAATAAACCTGTTAAAAAAAATTATTGGAACTAACCACAAAAAAAAACTCAACATCAACATACCCAAATAAATAAACACCACCGAAAAAATCTCAACATAACATAGATGTTCAAATAAATAAACACCACCAATAAAAAAATTCAACACCATGCTGACAAAATAAATACAAAGAAAAACACATTAACCCTGTTGATCCGTCTGAATAACATAAAACAAATATCATTAAACATCAAGAAATATCTGGTACATCGTCAATATCCTCATCATCCATATCGTCACTGCCCTGCTCATCTCCTCTGTCGCAGCCCGCAGAAGAATCCCCCTACATTAAAAAAATAATAACATTCATTCATAGATAAAAAAATTAGTGCGAAGAAATGAGCATAAATATAAATCAAACATATCAAATTGATAACTGCAGATTTTATAGATCAACTACTAGCTTGAAACAATATTTAGACCCCCGGACCTGACCTGGGAGTTCATTTAAGCTAAGTTTATTTTAAAACTGAACTTTGAGTGCCGAGCTCAAACCGGACATCCGATTTGGATTCCGTCAGTTCTGACAAGTCACTTTCATCTCCCCGGTCGCGTTGGAATGATCGGCACGGCCGTCCGACCGGCATTTCCAATTTTAGACCCCCGGACCCGACCTGGTAGTTCATTTAAACTAAGTGTATTTTAAAACTGAGCTTTGAGCGCCGAGCTCAAACCGGACATCCGATTTGGATTCCGTCAGTTCTGACAAGTCACTTTCATCTCCCCGGTCGCGTTGGAATGATCGGCACGGCCGTCCGACTTGTATTTCCAATTTTAGACCCCCGGACCCGACCTGGTAGTTCATTTAAACTAAGTGTATTTTAAAACTGAACTTTGAGCGCCGAGCTCAAACCGGACATCCGATTTAGATTCCGTCAGTTCTGACAAGTCACTTTCATCTCCCCGGTCGCGTTGGAATGATCGGCACGGCCGTCCGACCGGTATTTCCAATTTTAGACCCCCGGACCCGACCTGGTAGTTCATTAAACTAAGTGTATTTTAAAACTGAACTTTTAGCGCCGAGCTCAAACCGGGCATCCGATTTGGATTCCGTCAGTTCTGACAAGTCACTTTCATCTCCCCGGTTGTGTTGGAATGATCGGCACGGCCGTCCGACTTGTATTTCAACTTTTTGACCCCCGGACCTGACCTGGGAGTTCATTTAAGCTAAGTTTATTTTAAAACTGAACTTTGAGTGCCGAGCTCAAACCGGACATCCGATTTAGATTCCGTCAGTTCTGACAAGTCACTTTCATCTCCCCGGTCGCGTTGGAATGATCGGCACGGCCGTCCGACCGGTATTTCCAATTTTAGACCCCCGGACCCGACCAGGTAGTTCATTTAAACTAAGTATATTTTAAAACTGAACTTTGAGCGCCGAGCTTAAACCGGGCATCCGATTTGGATTCCGTCAGTTCTGACAAGTCACTTTCATCTCCCCGGTCGCGTTGGAATGATCGGCACGGCCGTCCGACTGGTATTTCCAATTTTAGACCCCCGGACCCGACCTGGTAGTTCATTTAAACTAAGTGTATTTTAAAACTGAACTTTTAGCGCCGAGCTCAAACCGGACATCCGATTTGGATTCCGTCAGTTCTGACAAGTCACTTTCATCTCCCCGGTCGCGTTGGAATGATCGGCACGGCCGTCCGACCGGTATTTCCAATTTTAGACCCCCGGACCCGACCTGGTAGTTCATTTAAACTAAGTGTATTTTAAAACTGAACTTTTAGCGCCGAGCTCAAACCGGGCATCCGATTTGGATTCCGTCAGTTCTGACAAGTCACTTTCATCTCCCCGGTTGTGTTGGAATGATCGGCACGGCCGTCCGACTTGTATTTCAAGTTTTTGACCCCCGGACCTGACCTGGGAGTTCATTTAAGCTAAGTTTATTTTAAAACTGAACTTTTAGCGCCGAGCTCAAACCGGACATCCGATTTGGATTCCGCCAGTTCTGACAAGTCACTTTCATCTCCCCGGCTGTGTTGGAATGATCGGCACGGCCGTCCGACTTGTATTTCCAATTTTAGACCCTCGGACCCGACCTGGTAGTTCATTTAAACTAAGTGTATTTTAAAACTGAACTTTTAGCGCCGAGCTCAAACCGGACATCCGATTTAGATTCCGCCAGTTCTGACAAGTCACTTTCATCTCCCCGGTTGTGTTGGAATGATCGGCACGGCCGTCCGACTTGTATTTCAAGTTTTTGACCCCCGGACCTGACCTGGGAGTTCATTTAAGCTAAGTTTATTTTAAAACTGAACTTTGAGTGCCGAGCTCAAACCGGACATCCGATTTGGATTCCGTCAGTTCTGACAAGTCACTTTCATCTCCCCGGTCACGTTGGAATGATCGGCACGGCCGTCCGACTTGTATTTCCAATTTTAGACCCCCGGACCCGACCTGGTAGTTCATTTAAACTAAGTGTATTTTAAAACTGAACTTTGAGCGCCGAGCTCAAACCGGGCATCCGATTTGGATTCCGTCAGTTCTGACAAGTAACTTTCATCTCCCCGGTCGCGTTGGAATGATCGGCACGGCCGTCCGACCGGTATTTCCAATTTTAGACCCCCGGACCCGACCTGGTAGTTCATTTAAACTAAGTGTATTTTAAAACTGAACTTTTAGCGCCGAGCTCAAACCGGGCATCCGATTTGGATTCCGTCAGTTCTGACAAGTCACTTTCATCTCCCCGGTTGTGTTGGAATGATCGGCACGGCCGTCCGACTTGTATTTCAACTTTTTGACCCCCGGACCTGACCTGGGAGTTCATTTAAGCTAAGTTTATTTTAAAACTGAACTTTGAGTGCCGAGCTCAAACCGGACATCCGATTTAGATTCCGTCAGTTCTGACAAGTCACTTTCATCTCCCCGGTCGCGTTGGAATGATCGGCACGGCCGTCCGACCGGTATTTCCAATTTTAGACCCCCGGACCCGACCTGGTAGTTCATTTAAACTAAGTATATTTTAAAACTGAACTTTGAGCGCCGAGCTTAAACCGGGCATCCGATTTGGATTCCGTCAGTTCTGACAAGTCACTTTCATCTCCCCGGTCGCGTTGGAATGATCGGCACGGCCGTCCGACTGGTATTTCCAATTTTAGACCCCCGGACCCGACCTGGTAGTTCATTTAAACTAAGTGTATTTTAAAACTGAACTTTTAGCGCCGAGCTCAAACCGGACATCCGATTTGGATTCCGTCAGTTCTGACAAGTCACTTTCATCTCCCCGGTCGCGTTGGAATGATCGGCACAGGCCGTCCGACCGGTATTTCCAATTTTAGACCCCCGGACCCGACCTGGTAGTTCATTTAAACTAAGTGTATTTTAAAACTGAACTTTTAGCGCCGAGCTCAAACCGGGCATCCGATTTGGATTCCGTCAGTTCTGACAAGTCACTTTCATCTCCCCGGTTGTGTTGGAATGATCGGCACGGCCGTCCGACCTGTATTTCAAGTTTTTGACCCCCGGACCTGACCTGGGAGTTCATTTAAGCTAAGTTTATTTTAAAACTGAACTTTTAGCGCCGAGCTCAAACCGGACATCCGATTTGGATTCCGTCAGTTCTGACAAGTCACTTTCATCTCCCCGGCTGTGTTGGAATGATCGGCACGGCCGTCCGACTTGTATTTCCAATTTTAGACCCCGGACCCGACCTGGTAGTTCATTTAAACTAAGTGTATTTTAAAACTCAACTTTTAGCGCCGAGCTCAAACCGGACATCCGATTTGGATTCCGCCAGTTCTGACAAGTCACTTTCATCTCCCCGGTTGTGTTGGAATGATCGGCACGGCCGTCCGACTTGTATTTCAAGTTTTTGACCCCCGGACCTGACCTGGGAGTTCATTTAAGCTAAGTTTATTTTAAAACTGAACTTTGAGCGCCGAGCTCAAACCGGACATCCGATTTGGATTCCGTCAGTTCTGACAAGTCACTTTCATCTCCCCGGTCACGTTGGAATGATCGGCACGGCCGTCCGACTTGTATTTCCAATTTTAGACCCCCGGACCCGACCTGGTAGTTCATTTAAACTAAGTGTATTTTAAAACTGAACTTTGAGCGCCGAGCTCAAACCGGACATCCGATTTGGATTCCGTCAGTTCTGACAAGTCACTTTCATCTCCCCGGTCGCGTTGGAATGATCGGCACGGCCGTCCGACCGGTATTTCCAATTTTAGACCCCCGGACCCGACCTGGTAGTTCATTTAAACTAAGTGTATTTTAAAACTGAACTTTTAGCGCCGAGCTCAAACCGGACATCCGATTTGGATTCCGTCAGTTCTGACAAGTCACTTTCATCTCCCCGGTCGCGTTGGAATGATCGGCACGGCCGTCCGACCGGTATTTCCAATTTTAGACCCCCGGACCCGACCTGGTAGTTCATTTAAACTAAGTGTATTTTAAAACTGAACTTTTAGCGCCGAGCTCAAACCGGGCATCCGATTTGGATTCCGTCAGTTCTGACAAGTCACTTTCATCTCCCGGTCGTGTTGGAATGATCGGCACGGCCGTCCGACTTGTATTTCAAGTTTTGACCCCCGGACCCGACCTGGTAGTTCATTTAAGCTAAGTGTATTTTAAAACTGAACTTTTAGCGCCGAGCTCAAACCGGACATCCGATTTGGATTCCGCCAGTTCTGACAAGTCACTTTCATCTCCCCGGCTGTGTTGGAATGATCGGCACGGCCGTCCGACTTGTATTTCCAATTTTAGACCCTCGGACCCGACCTGGTAGTTCATTTAAACTAAGTGTATTTTAAAACTGAACTTTTAGCGCCGAGCTCAAACCGGACATCCGATTTAGATTCCGTCAGTTCTGACAAGTCACTTTCATCTCCCCGGTCGCGTTGGAATGATCGGCACGGCCGTCCGACTTGTATTTCAAGTTTTTGACCCCCGGACCTGACCTGGGAGTTCATTTAAACTAAGTGTATTTTAAAACTGAACTTTGAGCGCCGAGCTCAAACCGGACATCCGATTTGGATTCCGTCAGTTCTGACAAGTCACTTTCATCTCCCCGGTCGCGTTGGAATGATCAGGCATGGCCGTCCGACTTGTATTTCCAATTTTAGACCCCCGGACCCGACCTGGTAGTTCATTTAAACTAAGTGTATTTTAAAACTGAACTTTGAGCGCCGAGCTCAAACCGGGCATCCGATTTGGATTCCGTCAGTTCTGACAAGTCACTTTCATCTCCCCGGTCGCGTTGGAATGATCGGCACGGCCGTCCGACCGGTATTTCCAATTTTAGACCCCCGGACCCGACCTGGTAGTTCATTTAAACTAAGTGTATTTTAAAACTGAACTTTTAGCGCCGAGCTCAAACCGGACATCCGATTTAGATTCCGTCAGTTCTGACAAGTCACTTTCATCTCCCCGGTCGCGTTGGAATGATCGGCACAGGCCGTCCGACTTGTATTTCCAATTTTAGACCCCCGGACCCGACCTGGTAGTTCATTTAAACTAAGTGTATTTTAAAACTGAACTTTGAGCGCCGAGCTCAAACCGGGCATCCGATTTAGATTCCGTCAGTTCTGACAAGTCACTTTCATCTCCCCGGTCGCGTTGGAATGATCGGCACGGCCGTCCGACCGGTATTTCCAATTTTAGACCCCCGGACCCGACCTGGTAGTTCATTTAAACTAAGTGTATTTTAAAACTGAACTTTGAGCGCCGAGCTCAAACCGGACATCCGATTTGGATTCGTCAGTTCTGACAAGTCACTTTCATCTCCCCGGTCGCGTTGGAATGATCGGCACGGCCGTCCGACTTGTATTTCCAATTTTAGACCCCCGGACCCGACCTGGTAGTTCATTTAAACTAAGTGTATTTTAAAACTGAACTTTGAGCGCCGAGCTCAAACCGGGCATCCGATTTGGATTCCGTCAGTTCTGACAAGTCACTTTCATCTCCCCGGTCGCGTTGGAATGATCGGCACGGCCGTCCGACCGGTATTTCCAATTTTAGACCCCCGGACCCGACCTGGTAGTTCATTTAAACTAAGTGTATTTTAAAACTGAACTTTGAGCGCCGAGCTCAAACCGGGCATCCGATTTGGATTCCGTCAGTTCTGACAAGTCACTTTCATCTCCCCGGTCGCGTTGGAATGATCGGCACGGCCGTCCGACTGTATTTCCAATTTTAGACCCCCGGACCCGACCTGGTAGTTCATTTAAACTAAGTGTATTTTAAAACTGAACTTTGAGCGCCGAGCTCAAACCGGACATCCGATTTGGATTCCGTCAGTTCTGACAAGTCACTTTCATCTCCCCGGTCGCGTTGGAATGATCGGCACGGCCGTCCGACTGTATTTCCAATTTTAGACCCCCGGACCCGACCTGGTAGTTCATTTAAACTAAGTGTATTTTAAAACTGAACTTTGAGCGCCGAGCTCAAACCGGGCATCCGATTTGGATTCCGTCAGTTCTGACAAGTCACTTTCATCTCCCCGGTCGCGTTGGAATGATCGGCACGGCCGTCCGACCTGTATTTCCAATTTTAGACCCCCGGACCCGACCTGGTAGTTCATTTAAACTAAGTGTATTTTAAAACTGAACTTTGAGCGCCGAGCTCAAACCGGACATCCGATTTGGATTCCGTCAGTTCTGACAAGTCACTTTCATCTCCCCGGTCGCGTTGGAATGATCGGCACGGCCGTCCGACCGGTATTTCCAATTTTAGACCCCCGGACCCGACCTGGTAGTTCATTTAAACTAAGTGTATTTTAAAACTGAACTTTTAGCGCCGAGCTCAAACCGGGCATCCGATTTGGATTCCGTCAGTTCTGACAAGTCACTTTCATCTCCCCGGTTGTGTTGGAATGATCGGCACGGCCGTCCGACTTGTATTTCAAGTTTTTGACCCCCGGACCTGACCTGGGAGTTCATTTAAGCTAAGTTTATTTTAAAACTGAACTTTTAGCGCCGAGCTCAAACCGGACATCCGATTTGGATTCCGCCAGTTCTGACAAGTCACTTTCATCTCCCCGGCTGTGTTGGAATGATCGGCACGGCCGTCCGACTTGTATTTCCAATTTTAGACCCTCGGACCCGACCTGGTAGTTCATTTAAACTAAGTGTATTTTAAAACTGAACTTTTAGCGCCGAGCTCAAACCGGACATCCGATTTAGATTCCGCCAGTTCTGACAAGTCACTTTCATCTCCCCGGTTGTGTTGGAATGATCGGCACGGCCGTCCGACTTGTATTTCAAGTTTTTGACCCCCGGACCTGACCTGGGAGTTCATTTAAGCTAAGTTTATTTTAAAACTGAACTTTGAGTGCCGAGCTCAAACCGGACATCCGATTTGGATTCCGTCAGTTCTGACAAGTCACTTTCATCTCCCCGGTCGCGTTGGAATGATCGGCATGGCCGTCCGACTTGTATTTCCAATTTTAGACCCCCGGACCCGACCTGGTAGTTCATTTAAACTAAGTGTATTTTAAAACTGAACTTTGAGCGCCGAGCTCAAACCGGGCATCCGATTTGGATTCCGTCAGTTCTGACAAGTCACTTTCATCTCCCCGGTCGCGTTGGAATGATCGGCACGGCCGTCCGACCGGTATTTCCAATTTTAGACCCCCGGACCCGACCTGGTAGTTCATTTAAACTAAGTGTATTTTAAAACTGAACTTTTAGCGCCGAGCTCAAACCGGACATCCGATTTAGATTCCGTCAGTTCTGACAAGTCACTTTCATCTCCCCGGTCGCGTTGGAATGATCGGCACGGCCGTCCGACTTGTATTTCCAATTTTAGACCCCCGGACCCGACCTGGTAGTTCATTTAAACTAAGTGTATTTTAAAACTGAACTTTGAGCGCCGAGCTCAAACCGGGCATCCGATTTAGATTCCGTCAGTTCTGACAAGTCACTTTCATCTCCCCGGTCGCGTTGGAATGATCGGCACGGCCGTCCGACCGGTATTTCCAATTTTAGACCCCCGGACCCGACCTGGTAGTTCATTTAAACTAAGTGTATTTTAAAACTGAACTTTTAGCGCCGAGCTCAAACCGGACATCCGATTTGGATTCCGTCAGTTCTGACAAGTCACTTTCATCTCCCCGGTCGCGTTGGAATGATCGGCATGGCCGTCCGACTTGTATTTCCAATTTTAGACCCCCGGACCCGACCTGGTAGTTCATTTAAACTAAGTGTATTTTAAAACTGAACTTTGAGCGCCGAGCTCAAACCGGACATCCGATTTGGATTCCGTCAGTTCTGACAAGTCACTTTCATCTCCCCGGTCGCGTTGGAATGATCGGCACGGCCGTCCGATCGGTATTTCCAATTTTAGACCCCCGGACCCGACCTGGTAGTTCATTTAAACTAAGTGTATTTTAAAACTGAACTTTTAGCGCCGAGCTCAAACCGGACATCCGATTTAGATTCCGTCAGTTCTGACAAGTCACTTTCATCTCCCCGGTCGCGTTGGAATGATCGGCACGGCCGTCCGACTTGTATTTCCAATTTTAGACCCCCGGACCCGACCTGGTAGTTCATTTAAACTAAGTGTATTTTAAAACTGAACTTTGAGCGCCGAGCTCAAACCGGGCATCCGATTTGGATTCCGTCAGTTCTGACAAGTCACTTTCATCTCCCCGGTTGTGTTGGAATGATCGGCACGGCCGTCCGACTTGTATTTCAACTTTTTGACCCCCGGACCTGACCTGGGAGTTCATTTAAGCTAAGTTTATTTTAAAACTGAACTTTTAGCGCCGAGCTCAAACCGGGCATCCGATTTGGATTCCGTCAGTTCTGACAAGTCACTTTCATCTCCCCGGTTGTGTTGGAATGATCGGCATGGCCGTCCGACTTGTATTTCAATTTTTGACCCCCGGACCTGACCTGGGAGTTCATTTAAGCTAAGTGTATTTTAAAACTGAACTTTGAGCGCCGAGCTCAAACCGGACATCCGATTTAGATTCCGTCAGTTCTGACAAGTCACTTTCATCTCCCCGGTCGCGTTGGAATGATCGGCACGGCCGTCCGACCGGTATTTCCAATTTTAGACCCCCGGACCCGACCTGGTAGTTCATTTAAACTAAGTGTATTTTAAAACTGAACTTTGAGCGCCGAGCTCAAACCGGGCATCCGATTTGGATTCCGTCAGTTCTGACAAGTCACTTTCATCTCCCCGGTCGCGTTGGAATGATCGGCACGGCCGTCCGACTGGTATTTCCAATTTTAGACCCCCGGACCCGACCTGGTAGTTCATTTAAACTAAGTGTATTTTAAAACTGAACTTTTAGCGCCGAGCTCAAACCGGACATCCGATTTGGATTCCGTCAGTTCTGACAAGTCACTTTCATCTCCCCGGTCGCGTTGGAATGATCGGCACGGCCGTCCGACCTGTATTTCCAATTTTAGACCCCCGGACCCGACCTGGTAGTTCATTTAAACTAAGTGTATTTTAAAACTGAACTTTTAGCGCCGAGCTCAAACCGGGCATCCGATTTGGATTCCGTCAGTTCTGACAAGTCACTTTCATCTC
The DNA here is from genome assembly GCA_022559845.1 of Amorphophallus konjac. NCBI lineage: Eukaryota > Viridiplantae > Streptophyta > Magnoliopsida > Alismatales > Araceae > Amorphophallus > Amorphophallus konjac. Next base: position 17,448 of record JAHNEJ010002453.1, on the reverse strand, counting down.
CCCGGTTGTGTTGGAATGATCGGCACGGCCGTCCGACTTGTATTTCAAGTTTTTGACCCCCGGACCTGACCTGGTAGTTCATTTAAACTAAGTGTATTTTAAAACTGAACTTTTAGCGCCGAGCTCAAACCGGACATCCGATTTGGATTCCGTCAGTTCTGACAAGTCACTTTCATCTCCCCGGTCTGTGTTGGAATGATCGGCACGGCCGTCCGACTTGTATTTCCAATTTTAGACCCCGGACCCGACCTGGTAGTTCATTTAAACTAAGTGTATTTTAAAACTGAACTTTTAGCGCCGAGCTCAAACCGGACATCCGATTTGATTCCGTCAGTTCTGACAAGTCACTTTCATCTCCCCGGTCGTGTTGGAATGATCGGCACGGCCGTCCGACTTGTATTTCAATTTTAGACCCCCGGACCCGACCTGGTAGTTCATTTAAACTAAGTGTATTTTAAAACTGAACTTTTAGCGCCGAGCTCAAACCGGACATCCGATTTGGATTCCGTCAGTTCTGACAAGTCACTTTCATCTCCCCGGTCGCGTTGGAATGATCGGCACGGCCGTCCGACTTGTATTTCCAATTTTAGACCCCCGGACCCGACCTGGTAGTTCATTTAAACTAAGTGTATTTTAAAACTGAACTTTGAGCGCCGAGCTCAAACCGGGCATCCGATTTGGATTCCGTCAGTTCTGACAAGTCACTTTCATCTCCCCGGTCGCGTTGGAATGATCGGCACGGCCGTCCGACCGGTATTTCCAATTTTAGACCCCCGGACCCGACCTGGTAGTTCATTTAAACTAAGTGTATTTTAAAACTGAACTTTTAGCGCCGAGCTCAAACCGGACATCCGATTTGGATTCCGTCAGTTCTGACAAGTCACTTTCATCTCCCCGGTCGCGTTGGAATGATCGGCACGGCCGTCCGACCGGTATTTCCAATTTTAGACCCCCGGACCCGACCTGGTAGTTCATTTAAACTAAGTGTATTTTAAAACTGAACTTTGAGCGCCGAGCTCAAACCGGGCATCCGATTTGGATTCCGTCAGTTCTGACAAGTCACTTTCATCTCCCCGGTTGTGTTGGAATGATCGGCACGGCCGTCCGACTTGTATTTCAATTTTTTGACCCCCGGACCTGACCTGGGAGTTCATTTAAGCTAAGTTTATTTTAAAACTGAACTTTTAGCGCCGAGCTCAAACCGGGCATCCGATTTGGATTCCGTCAGTTCTGACAAGTCACTTTCATCTCCCCGGTCTGTGTTGGAATGATCGGCACGGCCGTCCGACTTGTATTTCCAATTTTAGACCCCCGGACCCGACCTGGTAGTTCATTTAAACTAAGTGTATTTTAAAACTGAACTTTGAGCGCCGAGCTCAAACCGGACATCCGATTTAGATTCGTCAGTTCTGACAAGTCACTTTCATCTCCCCGGTCGCGTTGGAATGATCGGCACGGCCGTCCGACCTGTATTTCCAATTTTAGACCCCCGGACCCGACCTGGTAGTTCATTTAAACTAAGTGTATTTTAAAACTGAACTTTGAGCGCCGAGCTCAAACCGGCATCCGATTTGGATTCCGTCAGTTCTGACAAGTCACTTTCATCTCCCCGGTCGCGTTGGAATGATCGGCACGGCCGTCCGACCTGTATTTCCAATTTTAGACCCCCGGACCCGACCTGGTAGTTCATTTAAACTAAGTGTATTTTAAAACTGAACTTTGAGCGCCGAGCTCAAACCGGACATCCGATTTGGATTCCGTCAGTTCTGACAAGTCACTTTCATCTCCCCGGTCGCGTTGGAATGATCGGCACGGCCGTCCGACCTGTATTTCCAATTTTAGACCCCCGGACCCGACCTGGTAGTTCATTTAAACTAAGTGTATTTTAAAACTGAACTTTGAGCGCCGAGCTCAAACCGGGCATCCGATTTGGATTCCGTCAGTTCTGACAAGTCACTTTCATCTCCCCGGTCGCGTTGGAATGATCGGCACGGCCGTCCGACTTGTATTTCCAATTTTAGACCCCCGGACCCGACCTGGTAGTTCATTTAAACTAAGTGTATTTTAAAACTGAACTTTGAGCGCCGAGCTCAAACCGGACATCCGATTTGGATTCCGTCAGTTCTGACAAGTCACTTTCATCTCCCCGGTCGCGTTGGAATGATCGGCACGGCCGTCCGACCGGTATTTCCAATTTTAGACCCCCGGACCCGACCTGGTAGTTCATTTAAACTAAGTGTATTTTAAAACTGAACTTTGAGCGCCGAGCTCAAACCGGACATCCGATTTGGATTCCGTCAGTTCTGACAAGTCACTTTCATCTCCCCGGTCGCGTTGGAATGATCGGCACGGCCGTCCGACTTGTATTTCCAATTTTAGACCCCCGGACCCGACCTGGTAGTTCATTTAAACTAAGTGTATTTTAAAACTGAACTTTGAGCGCCGAGCTCAAACCGGCATCCGATTTGGATTCCGTCAGTTCTGACAAGTCACTTTCATCTCCCCGGTCGCGTTGGAATGATCGGCACGGCCGTCCGACTGTATTTCCAATTTTAGACCCCCGGACCCGACCTGGTAGTTCATTTAAACTAAGTGTATTTTAAAACTGAACTTTTAGCGCCGAGCTCAAACCGGGCATCCGATTTGGATTCCGTCAGTTCTGACAAGTCACTTTCATCTCCCCGGTCGCGTTGGAATGATCGGCACGGCCGTCCGACTTGTATTTCCAATTTTAGACCCCCGGACCCGACCTGGTAGTTCATTTAAACTAAGTGTATTTTAAAACTGAACTTTGAGCGCCGAGCTCAAACCGGCATCCGATTTGGATTCCGTCAGTTCTGACAAGTCACTTTCATCTCCCCGGTCGCGTTGGAATGATCGGCACGGCCGTCCGACTTGTATTTCCAATTTTAGACCCCCGGACCCGACCTGGTAGTTCATTTAAACTAAGTGTATTTTAAAACTGAACTTTGAGCGCCGAGCTCAAACCGGGCATCCGATTTGGATTCCGTCAGTTCTGACAAGTCACTTTCATCTCCCCGGTCGCGTTGGAATGATCGGCACGGCCGTCCGACTTGTATTTCAATTTTAGACCCCCGGACCCGACCTGGTAGTTCATTTAAACTAAGTGTATTTTAAAACTGAACTTTGAGCGCCGAGCTCAAACCGGACATCCGATTTGGATTCCGTCAGTTCTGACAAGTCACTTTCATCTCCCCGGTCGCGTTGGAATGATCGGCACGGCCGTCCGACTGTATTTCCAATTTTAGACCCCCGGACCCGACCTGGTAGTTCATTTAAACTAAGTGTATTTTAAAACTGAACTTTGAGCGCCGAGCTCAAACCGGGCATCCGATTTGGATTCCGTCAGTTCTGACAAGTCACTTTCATCTCCCCGGTCGCGTTGGAATGATCGGCACGGCCGTCCGACCGGTATTTCCAATTTTAGACCCCCGGACCCGACCTGGTAGTTCATTTAAACTAAGTGTATTTTAAAACTGAACTTTGAGCGCCGAGCTCAAACCGGGCATCCGATTTGGATTCCGTCAGTTCTGACAAGTCACTTTCATCTCCCCGGTCGTGTTGGAATGATCGGCACGGCCGTCCGACTTGTATTTCCAATTTTAGACCCCCGGACCCGACCTGGTAGTTCATTTAAACTAAGTGTATTTTAAAACTGAACTTTGAGCGCCGAGCTCAAACCGGGCATCCGATTTGGATTCCGTCAGTTCTGACAAGTCACTTTCATCTCCCCGGTCGCGTTGGAATGATCGGCACGGCCGTCCGACCTGTATTTCCAATTTTAGACCCCCGGACCCGACCTGGTAGTTCATTTAAACTAAGTGTATTTTAAAACTGAACTTTGAGCGCCGAGCTCAAACCGGACATCCGATTTGGATTCCGTCAGTTCTGACAAGTCACTTTCATCTCCCCGGTCGCGTTGGAATGATCGGCACGGCCGTCCGACCGGTATTTCCAATTTTAGACCCCCGGACCCGACCTGGTAGTTCATTTAAACTAAGTGTATTTTAAAACTGAACTTTGAGCGCCGAGCTCAAACCGGGCATCCGATTTGGATTCCGTCAGTTCTGACAAGTCACTTTCATCTCCCCGGTCGTGTTGGAATGATCGGCACGGCCGTCCGACTGGTATTTCCAATTTTAGACCCCCGGACCCGACCTGGTAGTTCATTTAAACTAAGTGTATTTTAAAACTGAACTTTTAGCGCCGAGCTCAAACCGGACATCCGATTTAGATTCCGTCAGTTCTGACAAGTCACTTTCATCTCCCCGGTCGTGTTGGAATGATCGGCACGGCCGTCCGACTTGTATTTCCAATTTTAGACCCCCGGACCCGACCTGGTAGTTCATTTAAACTAAGTGTATTTTAAAACTGAACTTTTAGCGCCGAGCTCAAACCGGACATCCGATTTGGATTCCGTCAGTTCTGACAAGTCACTTTCATCTCCCCGGTCGTGTTGGAATGATCGGCACGGCCGTCCGACCTGTATTTCAATTTTAGACCCCCGGACCCGACCTGGTAGTTCATTTAAACTAAGTGTATTTTAAAACTGAACTTTGAGCGCCGAGCTCAAACCGGACATCCGATTTGGATTCCGTCAGTTCTGACAAGTCACTTTCATCTCCCCGGTCGTGTTGGAATGATCGGCACGGCCGTCCGACTTGTATTTCCAATTTTAGACCCCCGGACCCGACCTGGTAGTTCATTTAAACTAAGTGTATTTTAAAACTGAACTTTGAGCGCCGAGCTCAAACCGGACATCCGATTTGGATTCCGTCAGTTCTGACAAGTCACTTTCATCTCCCCGGTCGTGTTGGAATGATCGGCACGGCCGTCCGACTCGGTATTTCCAATTTTAGACCCCCGGACCCGACCTGGTAGTTCATTTAAACTAAGTGTATTTTAAAACTGAACTTTTAGCGCCGAGCTCAAACCGGACATCCGATTTGGATTCCGTCAGTTCTGACAAGTCACTTTCATCTCCCCGGTCGCGTTGGAATGATCGGCACGGCCGTCCGACCTGTATTTCCAATTTTAGACCCCCGGACCCGACCTGGTAGTTCATTTAAACTAAGTGTATTTTAAAACTGAACTTTTAGCGCCGAGCTCAAACCGGACATCCGATTTGGATTCCGTCAGTTCTGACAAGTCACTTTCATCTCCCCGGTCGTGTTGGAATGATCGGCACGGCCGTCCGACTTGTATTTCAATTTTAGACCCCCGGACCCGACCTGGTAGTTCATTTAACTAAGTGTATTTTAAAACTGAACTTTGAGCGCCGAGCTCAAACCGGACATCCGATTTGGATTCCGTCAGTTCTGACAAGTCACTTTCATCTCCCCGGTTGTGTTGGAATGATCGGCACGGCCGTCCGACTTGTATTTCCAATTTTAGACCCCGGACCCGACCTGGTAGTTCATTTAAACTAAGTGTATTTTAAAACTGAACTTTTAGCGCCGAGCTCAAACCGGACATCCGATTTGGATTCCGTCAGTTCTGACAAGTCACTTTCATCTCCCCGGTCGTGTTGGAATGATCGGCACGGCCGTCCGACTGTATTTCAATTTTAGACCCCCGGACCCGACCTGGTAGTTCATTTAAACTAAGTGTATTTTAAAACTGAACTTTGAGCGCCGAGCTCAAACCGGACATCCGATTTGGATTCCGTCAGTTCTGACAAGTCACTTTCATCTCCCCGGTCGCGTTGGAATGATCGGCACGGCCGTCCGACCGGTATTTCCAATTTTAGACCCCCGGACCCGACCTGGTAGTTCATTTAAACTAAGTGTATTTTAAAACTGAACTTTGAGCGCCGAGCTCAAACCGGGCATCCGATTTGGATTCCGTCAGTTCTGACAAGTCACTTTCATCTCCCCGGTCGCGTTGGAATGATCGGCACGGCCGTCCGACCGGTATTTCAATTTTAGACCCCCGGACCCGACCTGGTAGTTCATTTAAACTAAGTGTATTTTAAAACTGAACTTTTAGCGCCGAGCTCAAACCGGACATCCGATTTGGATTCCGTCAGTTCTGACAAGTCACTTTCATCTCCCCGGTCGCGTTGGAATGATCGGCACGGCCGTCCGACCTGTATTTCCAATTTTAGACCCCCGGACCCGACCTGGTAGTTCATTTAAACTAAGTGTATTTTAAAACTGAACTTTTAGCGCCGAGCTCAAACCGGACATCCGATTTGGATTCCGTCAGTTCTGACAAGTCACTTTCATCTCCCCGGTCGTGTTGGAATGATCGGCACGGCCGTCCGACTTGTATTTCAATTTTAGACCCCCGGACCCGACCTGGTAGTTCATTTAAACTAAGTGTATTTTAAAACTGAACTTTGAGCGCCGAGCTCAAACCGGACATCCGATTTGATTCCGTCAGTTCTGACAAGTCACTTTCATCTCCCCGGTCGCGTTGGAATGATCGGCACGGCCGTCCGACCTGTATTTCCAATTTTAGACCCCCGGACCCGACCTGGTAGTTCATTTAAACTAAGTGTATTTTAAAACTGAACTTTGAGCGCCGAGCTCAAACCGGGCATCCGATTTGGATTCCGTCAGTTCTGACAAGTCACTTTCATCTCCCCGGTCGCGTTGGAATGATCGGCACGGCCGTCCGACGGTATTTCCAATTTTAGACCCCCGGACCCGACCTGGTAGTTCATTTAAACTAAGTGTATTTTAAAACTGAACTTTGAGCGCCGAGCTCAAACCGGACATCCGATTTGGATTCCGTCAGTTCTGACAAGTCACTTTCATCTCCCCGGTCGCGTTGGAATGATCGGCACGGCCGTCCGACCTGTATTTCCAATTTTAGACCCCCGGACCCGACCTGGTAGTTCATTTAAACTAAGTGTATTTTAAAACTGAACTTTGAGCGCCGAGCTCAAACCGGGCATCCGATTTGGATTCCGTCAGTTCTGACAAGTCACTTTCATCTCCCCGGTCGCGTTGGAATGATCGGCACGGCCGTCCGACTTGTATTTCCAATTTTAGACCCCCGGACCCGACCTGGTAGTTCATTTAAACTAAGTGTATTTTAAAACTGAACTTTTAGCGCCGAGCTCAAACCGGGCATCCGATTTGGATTCCGTCAGTTCTGACAAGTCACTTTCATCTCCCCGGTCGTGTTGGAATGATCGGCACGGCCGTCCGACTGTATTTCCAATTTTAGACCCCCGGACCCGACCTGGTAGTTCATTTAAACTAAGTGTATTTTAAAACTGAACTTTGAGCGCCGAGCTCAAACCGGACATCCGATTTAGATTCCGTCAGTTCTGACAAGTCACTTTCATCTCCCCGGTCGCGTTGGAATGATCGGCACGGCCGTCCGACTGTATTTCCAATTTTAGACCCCCGGACCCGACCTGGTAGTTCATTTAAACTAAGTGTATTTTAAAACTGAACTTTGAGCGCCGAGCTCAAACCGGACATCCGATTTGGATTCCGTCAGTTCTGACAAGTCACTTTCATCTCCCCGGTCGCGTTGGAATGATCGGCACGGCCGTCCGACTTGTATTTCCAATTTTAGACCCCCGGACCCGACCTGGTAGTTCATTTAAACTAAGTGTATTTTAAAACTGAACTTTGAGCGCCGAGCTCAAACCGGACATCCGATTTGGATTCCGTCAGTTCTGACAAGTCACTTTCATCTCCCCGGTCGCGTTGGAATGATCGGCACGGCCGTCCGACTGTATTTCCAATTTTAGACCCCCGGACCCGACCTGGTAGTTCATTTAAACTAAGTGTATTTTAAAACTGAACTTTGAGCGCCGAGCTCAAACCGGACATCCGATTTGGATTCCGTCAGTTCTGACAAGTCACTTTCATCTCCCCGGTCGCGTTGGAATGATCGGCACGGCCGTCCGACTTGTATTTCCAATTTTAGACCCCCGGACCCGACCTGGTAGTTCATTTAAACTAAGTGTATTTTAAAACTGAACTTTGAGCGCCGAGCTCAAACCGGGCATCCGATTTGGATTCCGTCAGTTCTGACAAGTCACTTTCATCTCCCCGGTCGCGTTGGAATGATCGGCACGGCCGTCCGACTTGTATTTCCAATTTTAGACCCCCGGACCCGACCTGGTAGTTCATTTAAACTAAGTGTATTTTAAAACTGAACTTTTAGCGCCGAGCTCAAACCGGACATCCGATTTGGATTCCGTCAGTTCTGACAAGTCACTTTCATCTCCCCGGTCGTGTTGGAATGATCGGCACGGCCGTCCGACTTGTATTTCCAATTTTAGACCCCCGGACCTGACCTGGTAGTTCATTTAAACTAAGTGTATTTTAAAACTGAACTTTTAGCGCCGAGCTCAAACCGGGCATCCGATTTGGATTCCGTCAGTTCTGACAAGTCACTTTCATCTCCCCGGTCGTGTTGGAATGATCGGCACGGCCGTCCGACTTGTATTTCCAATTTTAGACCCCCGGACCCGACCTGGTAGTTCATTTAAACTAAGTGTATTTTAAAACTGAACTTTTAGCGCCGAGCTCAAACCGGACATCCGATTTGGATTCCGTCAGTTCTGACAAGTCACTTTCATCTCCCCGGTAGTGTTGGAATGATCGGCACGGCCGTCCGACTTGTATTTCCAATTTTAGACCCCCGGACCAGACCTGGTAGTTCATTTAAACTAAGTGTATTTTAAAACTGAACTTTGAGCGCCGAGCTCAAACCGGACATCCGATTTGGATTCCGTCAGTTCTGACAAGTCACTTTCATCTCCCCGGTCGCGTTGGAATGATCGGCACGGCCGTCCGACTTGTATTTCCAATTTTAGACCCCCGGACCCGACCTGGTAGTTCATTTAAACTAAGTGTATTTTAAAACTGAACTTTGAGCGCCGAGCTCAAACCGGGCATCCGATTTGGATTCCGTCAGTTCTGACAAGTCACTTTCATCTCCCCGGTCGCGTTGGAATGATCGGCACGGCCGTCCGACCTGTATTTCCAATTTTAGACCCCCGGACCCGACCTGGTAGTTCATTTAAACTAAGTGTATTTTAAAACTGAACTTTTAGCGCCGAGCTCAAACCGGACATCCGATTTGGATTCCGTCAGTTCTGACAAGTCACTTTCATCTCCCCGGTCGCGTTGGAATGATCGGCACGGCCGTCCGACTTGTATTTCCAATTTTAGACCCCCGGACCCGACCTGGTAGTTCATTTAAACTAAGTGTATTTTAAAACTGAACTTTTAGCGCCGAGCTCAAACCGGACATCCGATTTGGATTCCGTCAGTTCTGACAAGTCACTTTCATCTCCCCGGTGTGTTGGAATGATCGGCACGGCCGTCCGACTTGTATTTCCAATTTTAGACCCCCGGACCCGACCTGGTAGTTCATTTAAACTAAGTGTATTTTAAAACTGAACTTTTAGCGCCGAGCTCAAACCGGACATCCGATTTGGATTCCGTCAGTTCTGACAAGTCACTTTCATCTCCCCGGTTGTGTTGGAATGATCGGCACGGCCGTCCGACTTGTATTTCAATTTTAGACCCCCGGACCCGACCTGGTAGTTCATTTAAGCTAAGTTTATTTTAAAACTGAACTTTTAGCGCCGAGCTCAAACCGGACATCCGATTTGGATTCCGTCAGTTCTGACAAGTCACTTTCATCTCCCCGGTCGCGTTGGAATGATCGGCACGGCCGTCCGACTTGTATTTCCAATTTTAGACCCCCGGACCCGACCTGGTAGTTCATTTAAACTAAGTGTATTTTAAAACTGAACTTTGAGCGCCGAGCTCAAACCGGACATCCGATTTGGATTCCGTCAGTTCTGACAAGTCACTTTCATCTCCCCGGTCGCGTTGGAATGATCGGCACGGCCGTCCGACCTGTATTTCCAATTTTAGACCCCCGGACCCGACCTGGTAGTTCATTTAAACTAAGTGTATTTTAAAACTGAACTTTTAGCGCCGAGCTCAAACCGGACATCCGATTTGGATTCCGTCAGTTCTGACAAGTCACTTTCATCTCCCCGGTCGCGTTGGAATGATCGGCACGGCCGTCCGACCGGTATTTCCAATTTTAGACCCCCGGACCCGACCTGGTAGTTCATTTAAACTAAGTGTATTTTAAAACTGAACTTTTAGCGCCGAGCTCAAACCGGACATCCGATTTGGATTCCGTCAGTTCTGACAAGTCACTTTCATCTCCCCGGTCGCGTTGGAATGATCGGCACGGCCGTCCGACTTGTATTTCCAATTTTAGACCCCCGGACCCGACCTGGTAGTTCATTTAAACTAAGTGTATTTTAAAACTGAACTTTTAGCGCCGAGCTCAAACCGGACATCCGATTTGGATTCCGTCAGTTCTGACAAGTCACTTTCATCTCCCCGGTCTGTGTTGGAATGATCGGCACGGCCGTCCGACTTGTATTTCCAATTTTAGACCCCCGGACCCGACCTGGTAGTTCATTTAAACTAAGTGTATTTTAAAACTGAACTTTTAGCGCCGAGCTCAAACCGGGACATCCGATTTGATTCCGTCAGTTCTGACAAGTCACTTTCATCTCCCCGGTCGCGTTGGAATGATCGGCACGGCCGTCCGACTGTATTTCCAATTTTAGACCCCCGGACCCGACCTGGTAGTTCATTTAAACTAAGTGTATTTTAAAACTGAACTTTTAGCGCCGAGCTCAAACCGGACATCCGATTTAGATTCCGTCAGTTCTGACAAGTCACTTTCATCTCCCCGGTCGCGTTGGAATGATCGGCACGGCCGTCCGACTTGTATTTCCAATTTTAGACCCCCGGACCCGACCTGGTAGTTCATTTAAACTAAGTGTATTTTAAAACTGAACTTTGAGCGCCGAGCTCAAACCGGCATCCGATTTGGATTCCGTCAGTTCTGACAAGTCACTTTCATCTCCCCGGTCGCGTTGGAATGATCGGCACGGCCGTCCGACCTGTATTTCCAATTTTAGACCCCCGGACCCGACCTGGTAGTTCATTTAAACTAAGTGTATTTTAAAACTGAACTTTTAGCGCCGAGCTCAAACCGGACATCCGATTTGGATTCCGTCAGTTCTGACAAGTCACTTTCATCTCCCCGGTCGCGTTGGAATGATCGGCACGGCCGTCCGACCTTGTATTTCCAATTTTAGACCCCCGGACCCGACCTGGTAGTTCATTTAAACTAAGTGTATTTTAAAACTGAACTTTGAGCGCCGAGCTCAAACCGGGCATCCGATTTGGATTCCGTCAGTTCTGACAAGTCACTTTCATCTCCCCGGTCGCGTTGGAATGATCGGCACGGCCGTCCGACCTGTATTTCCAATTTTAGACCCCCGGACCCGACCTGGTAGTTCATTTAAACTAAGTGTATTTTAAAACTGAACTTTGAGCGCCGAGCTCAAACCGGACATCCGATTTGATTCCGTCAGTTCTGACAAGTCACTTTCATCTCCCCGGTCGTGTTGGAATGATCGGCACGGCCGTCCGACTTGTATTTCCAATTTTAGACCCCCGGACCCGACCTGGTAGTTCATTTAAACTAAGTGTATTTTAAAACTGAACTTTGAGCGCCGAGCTCAAACCGGACATCCGATTTGGATTCCGTCAGTTCTGACAAGTCACTTTCATCTCCCCGGTCGTGTTGGAATGATCGGCACGGCCGTCCGACTTGTATTTCCAATTTTAGACCCCCGGACCCGACCTGGTAGTTCATTTAAACTAAGTGTATTTTAAAACTGAACTTTGAGCGCCGAGCTCAAACCGGGCATCCGATTTGGATTCCGTCAGTTCTGACAAGTCACTTTCATCTCCCCGGTCGCGTTGGAATGATCGGCACGGCCGTCCGACCGGTATTTCCAATTTTAGACCCCCGGACCCGACCTGGTAGTTCATTTAAACTAAGTGTATTTTAAAACTGAACTTTTAGCGCCGAGCTCAAACCGGACATCCGATTTGATTCCGTCAGTTCTGACAAGTCACTTTCATCTCCCCGGTCGCGTTGGAATGATCGGCACGGCCGTCCGACTGTATTTCCAATTTTAGACCCCCGGACCCGACCTGGTAGTTCATTTAAACTAAGTTATTTTAAAACTGAACTTTGAGCGCCGAGCTCAAACCGGGCATCCGATTTGGATTCCGTCAGTTCTGACAAGTCACTTTCATCTCCCCGGTCGCGTTGGAATGATCGGCACGGCCGTCCGACCTGTATTTCCAATTTTAGACCCCCGGACCCGACCTGGTAGTTCATTTAAACTAAGTGTATTTTAAAACTGAACTTTTAGCGCCGAGCTCAAACCGGACATCCGATTTGGATTCCGTCAGTTCTGACAAGTCACTTTCATCTCCCCGGTCGCGTTGGAATGATCGGCACGGCCGTCCGACTGGTATTTCCAATTTTAGACCCCCGGACCCGACCTGGTAGTTCATTTAAACTAAGTGTATTTTAAAACTGAACTTTTAGCGCCGAGCTCAAACCGGACATCCGATTTGGATTCCGTCAGTTCTGACAAGTCACTTTCATCTCCCCGGTCGCGTTGGAATGATCGGCACGGCCGTCCGACTTGTATTTCCAATTTTAGACCCCCGGACCCGACCTGGTAGTTCATTTAAACTAAGTGTATTTTAAAACTGAACTTTTAGCGCCGAGCTCAAACCGGACATCCGATTTGGATTCCGTCAGTTCTGACAAGTCACTTTCATCTCCCCGGTCGCGTTGGAATGATCGGCACGGCCGTCCGACTTGTATTTCCAATTTTAGACCCCCGGACCCGACCTGGTAGTTCATTTAAACTAAGTGTATTTTAAAACTGAACTTTTAGCGCCGAGCTCAAACCGGACATCCGATTTGGATTCCGTCAGTTCTGACAAGTCACTTTCATCTCCCCGGTCGTGTTGGAATGATCGGCACGGCCGTCCGACTTGTATTTCCAATTTTAGACCCCCGGACCCTGACCTGGTAGTTCATTTAACTAAGTGTATTTTAAAACTGAACTTTGAGCGCCGAGCTCAAACCGGACATCCGATTTGGATTCCGTCAGTTCTGACAAGTCACTTTCATCTCCCCGGTCGCGTTGGAATGATCGGCACGGCCGTCCGACTGTATTTCCAATTTTAGACCCCCGGACCCGACCTGGTAGTTCATTTAAACTAAGTGTATTTTAAAACTGAACTTTGAGCGCCGAGCTCAAACCGGGCATCCGATTTGATTCCGTCAGTTCTGACAAGTCACTTTCATCTCCCCGGTCGCGTTGGAATGATCGGCACGGCCGTCCGACCGGTATTTCCAATTTTAGACCCCCGGACCCGACCTGGTAGTTCATTTAAACTAAGTGTATTTTAAAACTGAACTTTAGCGCCGAGCTCAAACCGGACATCCGATTTGGATTCCGTCAGTTCTGACAAGTCACTTTCATCTCCCCGGTCGCGTTGGAATGATCGGCACGGCCGTCCGACTTGTATTTCCAATTTTAGACCCCCGGACCCGACCTGGTAGTTCATTTAAACTAAGTGTATTTTAAAACTGAACTTTTAGCGCCGAGCTCAAACCGGACATCCGATTTGGATTCCGTCAGTTCTGACAAGTCACTTTCATCTCCCCGGTCGTGTTGGAATGATCGGCACGGCCGTCCGACCTGTATTTCCAATTTTAGACCCCCGGACCCGACCTGGTAGTTCATTTAAACTAAGTGTATTTTAAAACTGAACTTTTAGCGCCGAGCTCAAACCGGACATCCGATTTGGATTCCGTCAGTTCTGACAAGTCACTTTCATCTCCCCGGTAGTGTTGGAATGATCGGCACGGCCGTCCGACTTGTATTTCCAATTTTAGACCCCCGGACCCGACCTGGTAGTTCATTTAAACTAAGTGTATTTTAAAACTGAACTTTGAGCGCCGAGCTCAAACCGGCATCCGATTTGGATTCCGTCAGTTCTGACAAGTCACTTTCATCTCCCCGGTCGTGTTGGAATGATCGGCACGGCCGTCCGACTTGTATTTCCAATTTTAGACCCCCGGACCCGACCTGGTAGTTCATTTAAACTAAGTGTATTTTAAAACTGAACTTTTAGCGCCGAGCTCAAACCGGACATCCGATTTGGATTCCGTCAGTTCTGACAAGTCACTTTCATCTCCCCGGTCGTGTTGGAATGATCGGCACGGCCGTCCGACTTGTATTTCAATTTTAGACCCCCGGACCCGACCTGGTAGTTCATTTAAACTAAGTGTATTTTAAAACTGAACTTTGAGCGCCGAGCTCAAACCGGACATCCGATTTGGATTCCGTCAGTTCTGACAAGTCACTTTCATCTCCCGGTCGCGTTGGAATGATCGGCACGGCCGTCCGACTTGTATTTCAATTTTAGACCCCCGGACCCGACCTGGTAGTTCATTTAAACTAAGTGTATTTTAAAACTGAACTTTGAGCGCCGAGCTCAAACCGGGCATCCGATTTGGATTCCGTCAGTTCTGACAAGTCACTTTCATCTCCCCGGTCGTGTTGGAATGATCGGCACGGCCGTCCGACTTGTATTTCCAATTTTAGACCCCCGGACCCGACCTGGTAGTTCATTTAAACTAAGTGTATTTTAAAACTGAACTTTTAGCGCCGAGCTCAAACCGGACATCCGATTTGGATTCCGTCAGTTCTGACAAGTCACTTTCATCTCCCCGGTCGTGTTGGAATGATCGGCACGGCCGTCCGACTTGTATTTCCAATTTTAGACCCCCGGACCCGACCTGGTAGTTCATTTAAACTAAGTGTATTTTAAAACTGAACTTTGAGCGCCGAGCTCAAACCGGACATCCGATTTGGATTCCGTCAGTTCTGACAAGTCACTTTCATCTCCCCGGTCGTGTTGGAATGATCGGCACGGCCGTCCGACTGGTATTTCCAATTTTAGACCCCCGGACCCGACCTGGTAGTTCATTTAAACTAAGTGTATTTTAAAACTGAACTTTGAGCGCCGAGCTCAAACCGGACATCCGATTTGGATTCCGTCAGTTCTGACAAGTCACTTTCATCTCCCCGGTCGCGTTGGAATGATCGGCACGGCCGTCCGACCGGTATTTCCAATTTTAGACCCCCGGACCCGACCTGGTAGTTCATTTAAACTAAGTGTATTTTAAAACTGAACTTTTAGCGCCGAGCTCAAACCGGACATCCGATTTGGATTCCGTCAGTTCTGACAAGTCACTTTCATCTCCCCGGTCGTGTTGGAATGATCGGCACGGCCGTCCGACCGGTATTTCCAATTTTAGACCCCCGGACCCGACCTGGTAGTTCATTTAAACTAAGTGTATTTTAAAACTGAACTTTTAGCGCCGAGCTCAAACCGGACATCCGATTTGGATTCCGTCAGTTCTGACAAGTCACTTTCATCTCCCCGGTTGTGTTGGAATGATCGGCACGGCCGTCCGACTTGTATTTCCAATTTTAGACCCCGGACCCGACCTGGTAGTTCATTTAAACTAAGTGTATTTTAAAACTGAACTTTTAGCGCCGAGCTCAAACCGGACATCCGATTTGGATTCCGTCAGTTCTGACAAGTCACTTTCATCTCCCCGGTTGTGTTGGAATGATCGGCACGGCCGTCCGACTTGTATTTCAATTTTAGACCCCGGACCCGACCTGGTAGTTCATTTAACTAAGTGTATTTTAAAACTGAACTTTGAGCGCCGAGCTCAAACCGGACATCCGATTTGGATTCCGTCAGTTCTGACAAGTCACTTTCATCTCCCCGGTCGCGTTGGAATGATCGGCACGGCCGTCCGACTTGTATTTCCAATTTTAGACCCCCGGACCCGACCTGGTAGTTCATTTAAACTAAGTGTATTTTAAAACTGAACTTTTAGCGCCGAGCTCAAACCGGACATCCGATTTGGATTCCGTCAGTTCTGACAAGTCACTTTCATCTCCCCGGTCGTGTTGGAATGATCGGCACGGCCGTCCGACCGGTATTTCCAATTTTAGACCCCCGGACCCGACCTGGTAGTTCATTTAAACTAAGTGTATTTTAAAACTGAACTTTGAGCGCCGAGCTCAAACCGGACATCCGATTTGGATTCCGTCAGTTCTGACAAGTCACTTTCATCTCCCCGGTCGCGTTGGAATGATCGGCACGGCCGTCCGACTTGTATTTCCAATTTTAGACCCCCGGACCCGACCTGGTAGTTCATTTAAACTAAGTGTATTTTAAAACTGAACTTTTAGCGCCGAGCTCAAACCGGCATCCGATTTGGATTCCGTCAGTTCTGACAAGTCACTTTCATCTCCCCGGTTCGTGTTGGAATGATCGGCACGGCCGTCCGACCTTGTATTTCCAATTTTAGACCCCCGGACCCGACCTGGTAGTTCATTTAAACTAAGTGTATTTTAAAACTGAACTTTTAGCGCCGAGCTCAAACCGGACATCCGATTTGGATTCCGTCAGTTCTGACAAGTCACTTTCATCTCCCCGGTCGTGTTGGAATGATCGGCACGGCCGTCCGACTTGTATTTCCAATTTTAGACCCCCGGACCCGACCTGGTAGTTCATTTAAACTAAGTGTATTTTAAAACTGAACTTTTAGCGCCGAGCTCAAACCGGACATCCGATTTAGATTCCGCCAGTTCTGACAAGTCACTTTCATCTCCCCGGTCGTGTTGGAATGATCGGCACGGCCGTCCGACTTGTATTTCCAATTTTAGACCCCCGGACCCGACCTGGTAGTTCATTTAAACTAAGTGTATTTTAAAACTGAACTTTGAGCGCCGAGCTCAAACCGGACATCCGATTTGGATTCCGTCAGTTCTGACAAGTCACTTTCATCTCCCCGGTCGCGTTGGAATGATCGGCACGGCCGTCCGACTTGTATTTCCAATTTTAGACCCCCGGACCCGACCTGGTAGTTCATTTAAACTAAGTGTATTTTAAAACTGAACTTTGAGCGCCGAGCTCAAACCGGGCATCCGATTTGGATTCCGTCAGTTCTGACAAGTCACTTTCATCTCCCCGGTCGCGTTGGAATGATCGGCAGGCCGTCCGACTGTATTTCCAATTTTAGACCCCCGGACCCGACCTGGTAGTTCATTTAAACTAAGTGTATTTTAAAACTGAACTTTGAGTGCCGAGCTCAAACCGGACATCCGATTTGGATTCCGTCAGTTCTGACAAGTCACTTTCATCTCCCCGGTCGCGTTGGAATGATCGGCATGGCCGTCCGACTTGTATTTCCAATTTTAGACCCCCGGACCCGACCTGGTAGTTCATTTAAACTAAGTGTATTTTAAAACTGAACTTTGAGCGCCGAGCTCAAACCGGGCATCCGATTTAGGATTCCGTCAGTTCTGACAAGTCACTTTCATCTCCCCGGTCTCGTTGGAATGATCGGCACGGCCGTCCTACAGGTATTTCCAATTTTAGACCCCCGGACCCGACCTGGTAGTTCATTTAAACTAAGTGTATTTTAAAACTGAACTTTGAGCGCCGA